>JAGKTI010004916.1:870-13660 GCA_018397915.1 Birgus latro
AAGATAATTTTCGCAGACACCATGTCATCGACTGCCAAACTAACACACACAACACAAAAAAAAAAATGAAAGTAACAAGCAAAACAGTGTGTTAACCCCTTTATTCCGAGAACTTTTGTAATTAATTTCTGCCATTGTCTGATGATACTCTGTTAAGGGGACACAGTTCGCAGCGAAGGAATAAAGACCATTTTCCTTAAGTCCTTCAACATCGGCAGACGACTGTCACATTCCAGACGATTTTATCCAGCCCTAAGAAACCTCCCGAGATCGGAGAATTAATCCATTCACTCTGACAGTGCCGTCCAGAAACTAAATTATGTCATCTGGCGGCAACAGTAATTGAAGAAATAAAAAGTTCACATAGTTAAGGAGTAACTGTACTCGGTGTGGGAACTTACCGCGACCTCCTTAAGCAGTTGATCCTTGGTGAGCTTGGCACGTGTGGTGACAGAGAGGCCGGCAGTACTGAGCACCTCGCCACACACAGGATCCACACCGTCCAGCAGCAGCACTCTCTCAATACGACCCGTCATCTTCCACAGTCTTAGGTACGCAGATGCAATAAAAAACAGCAGACACGTGCCCTTCTCACTCTTGTCCCTTTGCGTCCCTTTTATGCGTTCTTGTCACTTTCTTTGTCCTCTTTTCTTCACGTCTATCCGGCTTTCCTTCCGTTAATGAGATAGCTCTCCCTTCTTCACCTTCCTCTGGGACTTGCAATATAGATCCAACACCTTCCGTCAGGAACACCTATTGCTTACAACACAATATTATCGTTAGCATTCCTGTTGTACTGATCAAATGTTCAAAATAAATGACTTAGGGCTCACAACAGACAAACATTAGCAAACAGGCTATTTGTAGCTTCAAATATACCTTTGAAATAATGAGAACTGAATCTGGACACACCAAAGCACCAGAATGGGAGATTCACAGTAGTGCTTGTGTCACATACCATGAAAAATGAAGAAATGACGGGTGGTGTGAGCGGAGGCCTCTATATATACCCGCGGTCACCGGCCTCCCTCACCCACTGGAGGCGGGGCCCATTCCCTCAACCATCTCCCCCAGCCTCGCACCCACATCCTATCACTACCCCTTCCCCGTGTGTTTTAGCGGGTTATCAGATTCCATATGCCAGCTGCTCAAAAATAATCATTCTGGAATTACAGAGATACTATTAATTTTATTTTATAACTAGGGTTATGAGTTCGTGTAATTTAATATTATTATTAAGATAACAACTTTCTCTACCTGGGTCGACTTAAAAGCTATGCATAAGGTGTGCATAAGAAACGCTTGCCTTCACTCAGAGTTACTAAGCAGTTTCGCAGTCAAACAGTCAATATTAAAGTGACAAGATGCTAAAACCATAACTATCAATTGTAATCATTATTTTTTGTTGAGACTTGTTTATAGTGCCAGTTTGTTGGAATCTCATAAATACCACCCCCGGGCTTTTGCTGTACTATTGGACATTTCTTAGACAATGCATTAAGATCATTTTAAGTTCTCCTGGGGTGAACGACCTTATGGAGAGAAACTTAGCACTGATATGATCACTTCGTATAAACTAATGGTAAATACGATGTCAGTCTGCCAAAGCCACATGTCGCACACACTTTCGAACCGACAACGGATGCGGCAGCAGCAACAACAACAACAACAACAGCAAGAGTGGCACGTGAGCATCACGTGGGGTTGTCGGCATTTATTTTTATTTTTTTTAAGATTACTACACACGAGATCAAGTACTGCTTCATTTACCTCCCAGACTGAGGTGAAGGAGAGGCAGGCAGAACAGGAAGAGGAGAGGAGATGACTACCGTGGTGTGTGTAGCAAGCGAATGGCAGGCGGTGGTGGTGGTGGTGGTGAGAGTGCGGCAGACAGCAGGGCCAGTGGAGTTTTCCTAGTCACGTGTGGTAGGGCCCCGGCCTCACCGCACACCTGCCTACCGGGTACACCATACTGCTCTGCCTCCAAAGTACATACCCTTCTTGGGATGTAAACTCACGCGACACGCCTTTACCCAACACCTATACAGTACAGTGCATGAAGCGGACAAAGGGTACAAAACATTTCATACATTAAACCTTATACAGTTGACAGACGTACAATTATTAATAAAACAATTATGTAAATAGGTGACATATTATACCCACATTTATATCACTCTATAGCCACATGCCAGTCCCGTAAGGGGTGGCCGTTTGCCTTTGAGGTAGCTGTTTTACGGGGAGGGCATTAGCCCTCCGCCAACCCTCTTGTTGACACGTAGGGAACACGTAAGGATTGGTTATATGGTTACCACCCAGCGTTGTAAATGGTTTCCTGTCCTACAGGAAACTATTAGGCCTCTCACTCAGTGTAATGAAATCTGAAATCTATCTGTCTATCTATATACCTAGGCTGCTTCCCCCTGAAATGGAAAAAAAAATGATAAAAAGTGACAGGAAACATGGGAGAAATAGGAGGAGAGAGGGGCAGACACAGAAAAATAATAAAGGCGAAGGAAGAAGTAGGCAGCACTACATCCAGTGAGTGGATGATGGTCACCCCCACCGACCACATACCCGCATTTCGATTATTATCATTATCATTGTTATTATTATTTTTATTATTATTATTATTATTATTTAGGAAGGGAAGAGGTTGTGTAGATTAGATACTCATTCTTAGGACTTTAGTGGAAAAGTTTCTAGAGAAGGGAAAGAAATTGTATGCGGCCTTCATGGATTTGGACAAAGCATATGAGAGGGCGGGTAGACAATATGGAAAGAATTAAGGATATATGGAGTAAATGGGAAGTTGTTGAATGCCGTGAAGAGTATGTATGAGGGTGCTAAGGTTGCAGTGCGTATGGGTAGTGAACTGAGTGAATTTTTCTATCTGAATGTAGAATTGAAACAGGGATGTGTCATGTCCCCATGGTTGTTCAATCTGTATATGAATGGGGTTATAAAAGAGATACCAGGTAGGGCAGTGGATGTTGGAGGGATCCTAATAAGAGAGGGGAGTGTTTGGAAACTCCTTGTACTGTTGTTTGCAGATGGCAGATGATACTGTATTGTTAAGTGAAAACGAAGGGGAACTGCAAGGCTTGGTGAATGAGTTTGGGAGTGTGTGTAAGAAACGGAATCTAAAAGTGAATGTAGGAAAGAGTAAAGTTATGGTCTTCGAGAGAAATGTAATAAATGAATGTACAGTGAGGCTGGATGAAGTGGAAATGTAAAATGTGAGTGCATTTAAGTACTTGGGTAGTGTGATGAGTAAGGATGGGAGTTTAGAGGGTGAAGTGTTTGAATACGTACAACAGGGAAGAAAGATTGCTGGTTCTTTGAAAGCAGTGAAAAGGAAGCGGGAAGGGAGCATGGAAGTAAAAAAGTCACTGATGACAGTATTATGATACCAACTCTAGCGTACAGAAGTGAAGCTTGGACCTTGTTAGAAGGACACAAGTCAAAAATGAGACCAGTGGAAATGAGTTATCTGAGAGGAACGTATGGAGTTACATGGAGAGACAGAGTGACAAATGAGGAAATGAGGGAGCGCTGTTGTGTGGATGTGGATGAGACAGTAAGCGTTAGGAGAAATACACTGAGGTGGCTTGGCCATGTGGAGAGGATGGAAAGCGAGAGGCTGGCGAGAAGGATGTATGCAAGTGAAGTGGAGGGGGGGAGAGGGAGGGGGAGGCCAAGGATGAGATGGAGGGATGGAGTGAAGAGGTATATGAGAAAGGAGGGTGTGAGCTGGGAGGAAGGCAGTGAAGTGGCCACCCTTTTCGGGATTGAGACGTCTGGCAATAGATAGATTATTATAATTAATACTACTACTACTACTACTACTTCTACTTGAGAGACAACAGTTTTAACCAGACTTTGAAACCTTTTCAAGCATAAATCAGTAAAGGATGCTAATCATTTAAATACGGCGGGATTGGGGGAGGGGGGGAGGTGGGGGGTGACAGGATTGCAGGGTGCCGAAGGAGAAAGGCGAGAAGAAAGCCGCAGCGCTAGATGTTCCCTGCCCTGAGAGGTCCAAGTCGGGACGAAATTGTTGTTCAGAGAGAAAGAGAGAGAGAGAGAGAGACCAAATATGGACATAATTCTTTTATGTCAGCAAAAGTTATTTATGAACAGGTTTTGCTTCTATACAGGTGTTAAAAATTATTTTTTTTCCGTATTGTGACCTCCAGTTCTACCTTCATTTTTCTTCGTTTTTTTTTTTATGACTACGTCCTCACTACATCCTTATAGGCTATGGGAATGAGGCTTTGAACGATGATGATGATGGTGATGATGACAGTAATGATGATGATAGTTATGATGTGATACTGATGATGGTGATGATGATGACGCTAATGATGGCGTTGATGATGAAGTTGATAGTAGTAATGATGATGATGATGACTGCACCTAAACAAAGAAGCCTGGTCAAACAATCTACCTTGGCCCACACAACGAAAGACAGATTCCCTACAGCCCTTAAGTTTCTCCACCTAAGCACTGTCATCCCCGCTTCTGCTGTCAGACGTAAGGGATTTCCTGCCAGATAAATACTACCTCAGATTAGACGATGAATTCTTACCAGAGTCGTAAAAAATGAGAATCTGATTGCATAACTCGTACTTCTTCCTTCTCCTCGTCCTCCTCCTCCTTTCTTCGTTATTATTATTATTATTATTATTATTATTATTATTATTATTATTATTATCATTATTATTAGTAGTAGTATTTTGCTAATAGAAACTTAACCTTACATCTTCACTATGCGCATACCCACATTATTAGACATTAAGATTATCTAGTAAAATGTCACTTATAAATAACAAAGAAACTATTTATTTGTAACTATACTACGGCAACCTGTCTCTTCACCTCACCTCATCCCTCCTCCTATTCTCACTCCGTCCCCTCCCTTCCTCCCACCTCTCTCCATCTCTTTACTGCGTCGCATCCCAGTTCTCAGTCTTCACTTTACTTTTTGCCTCATTCTCTCTGTCACGAATTCTGCTTCCTCCTTGTAGTGAAGGGATGAAAAAGTTTTATAATTCATCTTTGTTCTTAAGAGCTTCATGTGGAGTGTGGGAGATTTGTATTAACTCTGCAAGTACAACAGTTGATGAATGAAGGTCAGTTTTATCAGAGATGATCCTGCGTAGAATCTTGTAAAGGTTGCACAAGTCGCCACTATTACAAAGCTGCATCTTCCTTACAGTGGGTCTTGTTAACGTCGCTCGATCGACATCTGTCACGAAAATAATGTTTAAATGGTCCAGGCAGCATCTCCTGACCAGTTCTGCATCACCAAGTTCGCTGATAACTTTTTTTTTTTTCTCACGCAAACATATTGGTTGATGCTGGAGAATTTGTTGTTACTGTGCGGTGGCGACGATGTATATTGTTATGATCGTGTTATGATGCGCCATAACCCTCGTCCTAGCGTTGTACCACCTCGAGGGATGTTTTAGCTATTACTCAGGTCACGGCGAATCATCAGACTTATAACTCTCTCCTACGAATTCAGAACAGACTTCCACCATTATGAAGGCCCAAGACGCAGCCTTAGTGTTTGTAAGTACGGGCAGATCCCTTACACACTCCATGAGAAATTTTCTTCCCTCAGCCAACTCTACCGAGCCTCACACAGTGCCCGGGTTCACAGGGTATGCTCGGCCCCCCCATGCCTTTCACCATCCCGGTCCGCTATCCACCCACCCAAGCACACGTTTTGCTTCTCCTTTCAACATTTCGTTTTCATTAACCACAGAGCCAACATAACTGGGATTTTGCACATGAATCACAGCTGGATTACTCATACTTTCATAGTTATACTGGATTTCACGACTTATTTGTTCAGAATCGTATCCGGAAAACCATTCTGCCGATGGGGTTGCTATGAGGCAGACACCTTCATAAACATCACTTGCACTAACATGTGTTGACCTAAATGATATGAGAGAGCTGAATGGGTGTGGTGGCGGTAAATAGATATGACAGACCTTAAAGGACCTAAAAGATTTCGCTTGCCCCATCTCTAAATCCACTGCAACGACAGGGCTAATATTTGGCACACCCTTTCATGGCCCCAGCCTGAATAGATTACTATCACCCTGCATCGATCTCACTGATCTGGGGTAATAAGGTTCTGAAATGACCTTAACTGACTAATATAAACCTTGACTGATCTGTCTGTGTCAGATCAATGTTAAAAGAAAAGAAAATTATTAGAACTGACATGGATTTGTGCGACTGAACCTGAATAAATAATCTGAATTGAATAGCCCTAAACAAACCTGGCATAACAGATGTAAAGGACGTGAATAAGAGCATAAGAAGAGAGGATTACTGCAATAGGCCAAATGGCCCATGCTAGGCAGCTCGTACAAGAGTAACTAGACTACAATAATGAGATAAGGATAGCAAAGAAGAAAGCTCACCCCCCCCCACCCTCCAAACCCTCCAGCCGAAGCCGGGAGGAAAAAGTCAGAAGGAACACCATGCAATGTAGAAAACTGTCGTGGACATTATATAGAAAAGTGTGAAAGGAGAAAAGACTATCATTGAGTAACCTGTAACGGAAAAAGAATGAATTAATACTGGTTATTATTATTTTTTTAACCCAACTTGTACGTCATATGCTTATCTAGGCTATGCATGAAACTCTCGATGGAAGGGGCAGCAACTACATCACTAGGTAGCTTATTCCATTCGTCCACTGCTTTAATGCCAAACCAGATTCTACCTATTTCCTTACTAAAACGTAATCTATCTAGTCTGAAACCATTACTTCCAATTCAAACTTGTATGCTCATTGAAGTACCTTGCTAACATCACCCTTATTTAATCCCTTCATCCACTTAAACACCTGAGTTAAGTCTCCACTTACTCTACGCCTTTCTACTGTGCAACTTTAGTTTTTTCAGTCTGCCTTCAAATGAAAGGGTCCGAACACCATGTATAATTTTTTTTTTAATTCTTCTCTGTACATTTTCTAACGAATTTATATCCATTCCATGGCACGGACACCAAAACTGCACTGCATAGTCTAAATGTGTCCTTACTAATGATAGATAAAGTTATACTATTACTTTAAATGTTCTGTTGCTCACGCACCGCGAAATAAATCTTTTTTTTTTTTCTATGTGTCCGACTCTGGGATTAAGCTTAACAGCCTGCTATCTAGGCCCAGCAGTCCTCCTGCATACCATACACCTCTACATGTCACCACTTCGGCGCTAACACCCACCGTCCATATTGAGTACATGCTAGGACTGTCTCTTACAGGACCCTGTTTGCTCTATTTCTCGCATTAAAACACTATTACACTCGGAATACTTCGTGTGTATGCTGATTATGGTTTCTGGAAGGGACCCATACTAGAACTATAGCTCCAGCTCGAACTATGTTTACTATTTCAGTCCTGGTTCGTGTGGCGGATTAAGCTACTAAACTGTGTGTGCTTTTAATAGTTACAACGTTGTATAAAGTGCTTCAGCAGTCTATCGAGTTTTTCTTTAGATGTTATAACTGTGCCAGAGATCACCACTTCTGAAGGAAAACTGCTCCAGTTACACCATACGGCTACAGAAGGATTTTTTTTCTGCTCTTATTGAACCTCGATCTCTGTATATTTTCCTCTCATGTTCTCTTGTTTTTAGTTCTTCCTGCATCACAAATAAATTTCTACATCCTCTACTGTCATATTTCCTTCCCAATATTTTATATGATCCAATTACGTGTCCTCGGGATCTCCTAAACACTAGTGTTGGCAGATAAAGTTTTTAAAGCTTTTCATCATAGAGCAGATTGTTTAAATTTGGTACTAACTGAGTTGCACGGCTTTGCACATTTTCTACTGCTTTTCTTGTTTTTGTTTTACAAGGCCAGCACACCTCATTAGAGTATTCCAGATGTGGTCCCACTAATGCTGTGTATAATAAAACGTACTCTCATCCACTGTAATATATGATCCTATTACTCCAGTTATTCTGTCATCTTTTTCAGCCAAATGTTCTGGAAAGTCAAATTTTCTATCTCAAAACATACCTACATCTTTTCCTTAATCTTGTTAACTCGACGTACCCGTAGATAATGTCATTCTTTATTTAATTACTCATTTTACTTTATTACTTTTTCTTTCAGGTTAATCAAACTGGTAGCATATAGATAATTACAGAATGTAACTTTTCCTTTTCAGTCTTTCCTATGGAATTTCCATGTCAGATTTTCTATGCTGCATGGTGGTTTTTCTCACTTTTTCTTGTCAGTTACAACTGGAGGGTTTGGAGGCAGGGAAGCCTTCTTGCTTTACTACCCTTATCCTCCAGCATGTAGAATTATTCTCGCAGTCATAATCTAGTCTGTAACAAACAGCCTCAAAAAGGACCAAAAGGTCTGTTGCTGTTTGCTTTCCTTTGTACTCCTCAACTGCAGTAATTTTATTTCCCGCTGTGGACGGCTCTTCTTATCTGTCCATTCCTCTGTTCTCAGTTGGCTTAATCGTTAATATAAACTACAGGGGCACACAGAGAGTGCATACCTCCGCCAATGCCGTATTCGCCCCAAAATGTAATCAATTCCTTCTAGGCCCGTGGCCTACCCTTCCACAAATTTTAAAGTCATTGAAAACTTTTGAAGATACTGTGCTGTAGGATGCGTATCCAGATCCGCCCCAAAATTTAAAGAATTCCTTCTTGTCCCATGGCCCACCCTTCCACAAAATTTAATTGAAACTCGTTGAGAACTTTTGGAGATACTGTGCAGTAGGATCTGGATCCAGGTCCGCCCAAAATTTAAAGAATTATTTTTTGGCCCATGGCCCACCCTTACACAAAATTTCATTGTTATTCATAGAGAACTTTTGGGGATACCGGTACTGTTCGGTACGTTCTAGATCCGGATCCGGACCCGGATCCATCCCCAAATTTAATAAATTCTTTCTTGGCCAATGGTCCACCATTCCACAAAATTTCATTGAAATTCACTGAGAACTTTTGGAGATACGGTGTGAACAAACAAAAAATTCCGGATCACTACCAAAATTTAATAGATTGTTCATTAGGTCATACCCTACCCCTCCAAAATTTTTCAGCAAAATCCGTTCATAACTTTTCGAGTAATCCTTCTAACAAGCAGACAGACAAACCAACCAACCAACCAACACAAGCACAAACATATACCTCCTGGCAGAGGTAGATTACAAATTACAAACAGCAGTGGTATCGATACAGATCCCTGAGGAACACCACTGCCTATGTCCTACCACTAAGAAACACACTTCGCCACCACACACTGTATCCTTTTGCAGAGAAATGAGGCCATACATCCACTTAAGTCACCAGTGGTATAACGCTTTAGCTTTTTCACCAGTCTTTGGTGAGGAGCAGTATCAAAAGTTATCAGGTCACAATATGCCACATCAACAGCAAACCCTGAATCCAGTATTTCAGCCTATTTATCCACAACTGGTATAAGAAGTTCGTTTCCATCCTACGTGGCAATTCTATTTGCAGTTAATTCAATCAATTTAAAAACTACACTGGTTAGATTAAGTGTCTATAATATCCAAGTTCATTGTTGTTCTCTTTTTTGTATATAGCAGTTATATTCGCTTTTTCAATCTTCAGATACCTTGAGATTTTTTCTAGGGTAAAAATCACATGAAGTGTCTCAGCCATTACATCCGCCACTTCTTTTTTCATCACCCTGGGATGAAAGCATGTGATTGCTGATTTTTTGTTTACTTATAGCTTCCTGCATTTGTGTCCTTATTATTTCTTTGGATGACAACTCCAGTACCATCTCTAATGCAAGCTCTGGAAGCTCACTCAGAGAATCTTTAGTAACGACACTAGTACAGTAATTTGCTAAGATCTCTGCTCTCTCCTTGTCATCCTTTGCTACTGCCTTCTCGCTATCTGAACTCAATTCTGCGATACGAGAACTAACTATCGTCTTGGGTGTAGACATTTCCATAATACTTCGAGGTTATCTTTCCTTGTGTGTGCAGTAATTCTTTCCTTTTCTTCTGTCTCCCTTCTTGTTTCTCTACGGACTTTTGGTTATTGTTTGTCTGTTCTGTAATTATAGTGATCCTTATCTGTTTCCAGCTGTTCTCCTCCATTGATGATTTGTTTTTCCTTTCAACTTTCTCCACTTTACTGTCTTCTTATCATTGTCACTAACCAAAGTATCTTGTTCACAGGTAGTGTTTCATTATTTTTTTTCCTCTCCTTAAACTTCCATAATTTCTTGTGACTTGTTTTTCAATTTATTCCACATAATCATTCACATCAACCACGTCTGGATTTTCCTTTCAAGCTATTAACAACGTTTTTTAATGGTTTCATAATCAGCCCTCTCAAAGAGATAAACATTTCTTTTAACCTTTACTTCTTGAGGTTGAAAGTCACAACTAAATTTTAAAAATGCATGGTGAGTCCATCCAGTTGGATTAATAATGTTATGTCCTCAACAACAGTCATCTGAAAATACTGTACAGAGTCTAACAAATTTCCATTTCCACGATCTTTAAATCTTATTTCAAGAATATGCTGTAACAGAAAACCGCCCAAAATGAATGAAATAACCTATCAGGTCTCTCTCAGATTAAGAAATATTAGCCAGCAAAAGAAACTGAGAAGACGATAAGAACTATTACACGAACTTTTGTCCTCGACCACACGTATCGCCGCCATTATTAGGGTGCAACACACCGCAGCCGAGAAACAGAATAGTACACATGCTGAGATACCTCACGATGTTTTAATTTAAATTCACTGTCTGCGTAATTTAAACATTTGGCAGTACGCTCTTCTGGCTTCTAAAAAAAAAAAATCAATAATACAAAAAAAAAGCGATAGTGACCTACTTCCAGTGCGTTTTTAAAGTCACAGCAACCACAAGTTAAATTCCCGAAGGAAATACAAATAAGCTAAGTGTTAAATTGCATCCTTTTGCCACTGAACTCTTTGGTTTTCTCACGATTCGTACTACACACACACAACAACAAGCATACCGCCACCACCAGCTGTAAGTTAACACTATTTCCTGACCAGTGACCAGCAACACGGACAGCAAGGACAGCATTCACCAATCCATGCTCAGAGATCGGCGAGTTTCGAACTTCACCGAGGCAGTGGTGCGTCGAACTATTATTTGTCGAGTTCACCGGACACTCACTCTGCCTACTATCCGAAAGTCATTAATGTATTTATTTTTCTAAATATTATTCATTTATTTTTTTATGTTTTTATTTACTTGTCTGTGACAGGGCCATCACCAGATATAAAAGACAATATCTTTCTATACAATCTGACTAAATTTTATAGAGAATCTCAGGGAAATATCAGTGAAGCTGGATTGTCGCGGAAAGACAGTAGTTACAGAGTACAAACAAAAATACCTACATATCTGCTTGTTGATGCCACCCCTCCCAGGGTCTGGCGTCAAGTGCCGTTAATTACAGATTTTGATGAAGGTAACTGATTCATATTTATTTACAACTTCCCATGACAAAGATAACGATTGCTGATATTGAACAGGAATGAACTAAAGAATATGGAATTTTTTGTGTACTAGTTTTCTAGCCGACACGACAATATCAACATTGTAATTTAGGGATGCTACATGTGAATCAATTATTTTATTAGATTTCACCATATGTTGAATTCAAACGATATTTTTGAACGAAATGAAGAGATGTTTATATGCTCAGTCCGTTCGAAACATCTTTTGAGTTCGAGATATGTCGAATTCCAATGAAACAATGCGGGATCGGGTGAAATATGTCTAATATAGTGTTGGTATCATCATCTTTGTTTGAAAAATATATATTATACGAACCATCTTATCAAAATTATGGAAAATTACATAGCAACTACAACGAAACATGAAATAATTTATACCCCTTTTGCAGTGTTGTATGCAGTTAGGTTTTCACTTACAAATTAGAATTCCCAACAACAGTAAAATGCTACAGTTTGTTGATGGTGGGGATGGTGGTGTTGGGAAGGGAGATGGGAGGAGGGGAGGCGGGGACCAGCCTTCCCTCCTAGCAACAGGACTGAAACTGACACGAAAACCTGGGACTGAAATGAGTTTTTTTTTATTGCAAGACCATTAAAAGCACAGTACATACGCACATAACATTCCTATAAACGTCGTATAACAGTCTCCATTCCATCAAAACTCAAAAAAATGACTAACTCGGTGTGAGTGATTGTAACGCAGTAACCAAACAACGACTGTACAAAAGCATCTGTTTCTCACTTCACGAAAACTCACAACATAAAAAGAGAATAGGGTTTAGATTTAAAGTCGCTTTTTCTGCTGTCATTTTGAACAATCACAGCCTGTCTTAGCAGGCTGTTGCTCTCGCGTGAGTTCTTTTGACCGCTGACAACCAGAGAAGAGTGGTAATGCTTTCGCTGTATATCAATCTCTGTCCGATATGCAGCAACCTATGTGTGCAATACTTCCAGGCGGGATGAAAGTTAGAGCGAGCGGTCATTGGAGCTCCTAACGTCTGTTCTTCAGCGGTTTATTTTACATACTACATCAGCTCACATATTATTGATGGAGCTTGTGTCGGTACTGAAAAAGGAAAAAATGTAATTAACTGACGACAGTAGTAAAGTATAACAGGCAAATTAATGGGAAGAAGTGTACCGAAAGCTAGTACTGAACGAGAATATAACTAAGACTCAATATCAAAGCAAACAAAAGGGAACATATGTAAAGTATGTAAAGGCTGTGATACACGTACCGTGTATATATATATATA
>JAGKTI010004916.1:18609-31109 GCA_018397915.1 Birgus latro
TATACACACACACACAATATCAGGGACCGATCTACGGGGAGGCCAAGGGGGGACGTGCCTTCCCCCCCCCTTAGAGCTGTTCGCACTGGAGTGGGTCGCACTGGAAGGGCAACAAGTCCAGATTGGGTCGCAATGGAAAATGTTTGAGAATCCCCACTTTACAGGGTTAAGACGTCAGAGTACGGACAGACAGACAGACATATAGATAGGTAGAAAGATAGATAAATTGACAGACAGACTGACAGATAGTTAGATAGATAGATAGACAGAAGGATGGTTGGATGGAAAGAGATAGCTAAACAGATAAATGGCTAGACAGACAGATAGAAAATGGATAGATGGGTACAGATAGACCTCTCTGGCATCCACACAAGCCATCGAGAACACGACCCTATGGGCCGTTTTCTAGGAGGCGCATTTTTCTTAGCGATTCATTTTGCACAATACACCTCAATTTTCTGCTGTAATCACAAATTCTCAGTATCGACATAATATGTTCCAGGAACATGGTAAATGGTAAAGAGACTTAATAAGCAGACTAAATCACTAAGAAGTAAGCGTTACGAAGCCTCCGAAAGGTAGCCCTCACCTACTTCACTCACCAAAATGTGAGGTGGTGGCCGTACTTTACATCACACTATCAGTCTGGCTACAGGTCTCATACGTGGAAAATACCGTGGATTTTTTTTTTTTTTTTTACGTTTAAGGCCAGATTCAGTCTACCCATTTTACTCCAACTTGGCCTAAACTCATGGATCACTCTCGTGCATAAAAAATGTAGACGTGTAGGGATTTCTTTTTTGTTTTTCTCATGCAGCAGTTAATAATCGATTCCAGGGTTATTTTCTTTACACTACTTAAAACTTAGTACATTTTTAAGTTAATTTACAGACGTTTATAATGTTTTCCAAGCATCTGTTTCTCGTAAATAAGGCCAACCAAAATTCTGCTTCCGCCCCTCTAGCATAACAAAATCGTGGCTGCGCCCTTATTTGAAATTTTCATCTCTCCTTTCAGAATATTCAGTTCTAACGCTAAAATACGATGCTAGTCACGAAGAAATGCTGTAGAGCAGTAGCACTGTCTTGTGCTAATGAACTACATGAAATAAGCTGCAAAAAGGACAAAACTCCGGGCAAGGTCAGGGCAAAAAGACTGAAATAAATCTACGATCATTTTTACCTCGTTACTGTGTTTTTTTTCAGAAAGGACAAAAAAGTGAGGATGCAAAATCTCTTCTTGCTTGTAGTTCTTCCTGCAAAAGTAAAGTTATTCATAAAAGAGGGAAATGAGCATATGTCTGCCATCGTTCTTTCACCTTAACTTGGTTCAGGTTTTCGTCCTTGTGTAGCATATTTTACATTTGATAACGGGTCGGCAACCCTCACATGCCTCTCTCACCAAAGCAAAAAGTGTGAAGTGGTGGCCGTCCTTCAACTACGCCACGCGAGTTATCTGATTACAGGCCTTACGCATGGAAAATACCATGGATTTTTATTACGTTTGAAGCCAGAGTCACTTCACCCACTTTATTCTAACTTTGCCTAAAATCATGGGTCACCCTAGTGCATATAAAATTGGACATGTAGGCATTTCTTTCTATTTTCCCCTCATGCCACTATTAACGATCAATTCTTGGGTAATTTCCTTTACTATTTGAAACTCTGAACTTTTTAAAAGCAATATGCACGCGTTTATCATCCTCTCCAAGTCTCTGTTTCTCAGCAATAAGGACAACCAAAATTCAGTCCCCCCCCCCATTTCTCATAACAAAATCCTGGCTGCTCCCCTACTAAAATTGTCATCTCTCCATTTAGAATATTAAGTTGTAACGAGATAACGCTAGAATATGATGCTAGTCACGAAGAAGTTGCTGTGGAAAGGATGTAGAATCATAGTATTGTCTAATTTGGCCAGTGAACTACATGAAGTAAACTCTAGAAGATAAAAATCTGGACCAAAGTAAGTAAAAAGACAAATAAATCTGCAACGCCTCGAGATTTGGAGTAAAGTCTCCGGGATGACAATGCCAAAACAGAGAGACGAGAACCTCGGTCTGCTAGAAGTTCCTGTCAGTAAAGTCACATTCTATTTTACCTCTACGTCTTGTGGCTAAAAAACAGCGAAATTGTTTGTGACTGTTACGGAACATGTTTCTGACCAGGAATTTGAAGGCTCTTTCTCCCTCTCTTCACCTGGGAGGTCGGGAAATGTTGCGTGAACAAGACGACTGATGGTGTCTGAATTATATCCAGTTCCTCGTGTAGGAGGGTCGCAGAGTTTGGGGTATGTAATCTTGAACTGAGCAGGTACCACCAGGGTTTTAACAGTCTGACTGGTGTGCTTGTGAACCACCTAACGTGACATGAGGTTGTAGACACTGGATGGTATAGTCTCTACTGCACTCACGAGCATGCAGAGACAGTATTGCGTTTTGAGCATATATGCTGTGATCTGGAGAATTCTCAATCGATCTTACACATTATGCAGCGACGTAGTAGTATGCTTTAAAATGAGCGTACGACGGAGTTTGTGACAAGGATGAGAGGTGGTGAGTGGTCTGAGATGAGTGGTTTGTGCCATCGTAGAACGATAGGTAGGATGGAATGTATCCTCCAAGAGAGATGAAGATGAATGGCGTGAATACGAGGGGAGATGTTAAAAAGAAAACAAAATTATAAGGGAATTTCGGTGATCCCTGAGTTGTCCTCTTAACCAGCTGAAAGTAGCTGTGTAGAAGTTTTATGAAGACAGGTTATAGGCGAAGACGGAGTGTCCTTTGAGAGAGAGAAATTAGACTGAGAGTCCTCCAAAGGAAATTGGCAAGATACAATGAAAGAAAGTGGGCTGTGTAATTCTCTCCCGTCGCAGTAAGACAGAAAACTACAGTATGCCACCATTGTTACCTGCCCTGAGATGGCTTAATCTCTGATTTCCAGTTCATAGTTTACCCTGAAGAGACTTATAACTTTTTTTAGTCTAGTGAATGGGTATGAAAATAGCAGTGATCATACAAACACACTACTGTTCATTCACTTGTGTCTGAGAGCTGGGATCATCTGATGCCGCAATGTACGTACGTCACTCAAGGGTGCCACTACCTTGTCACTGGCCCTTCACGAGAGGGGTGTCTTGGTTGTCTTTGATGGAGTAACAGGGAACCTCACAAATGGACACCCAGTCCTCCACATTTTCACAGTAGTCGTGTGTGGAAGCCCTTTGGCGTTGATGGGGCCGTCGCCTGTGGGCGTTGCTTACATGCCAGTAGAAGATGCCTTCTCCTTTGGTATAACCATCATCCTCTGCTATTTGAGCCTAGAGAGGCTATGTGGTACTAAGGTAGCAAAGAAGGGAGGACAATTAAACTAGATGCAAAATACGCAGAGCAGAAAGAAAAGCAATAATATTAGAAGCAATATGGTCCTTTCCAGTAAGATGAGTGTCGAAAACAAGACAGGAAAGGAAGCAGAGGTTTTATATGGGAGAAGAGAGCCATAAAGAAAATGAGGCGGTGAGGAATAAGACGAGAGCTGGTAAAAGTGATAACATGAGACTTAAGAGGAGGGAATCGGAAGTTATGGGTAGCAGCCCACTTTGAGGCAGCAGACACCGCACGTTGAATTAGAGCACCAAGGACAGAGATGTCAGAATTTGCGGCATATATTGCAAAGTCATCCGCATATAAAGAGGAGCGAACACAAATATGGAGACAAAGAAACAATCCCATTAATTGTCAATAAAAAGAGAGTAGTGCTAAGAACACGGCCTTAGGGAACACTTCACATTGTGGGAATGGATCCGAATAAGCATGCTGAACACAGACCTGAAAGAAACGGCCTGATCCTATGGTGCGTAAAATCGTCTGGCAACAACAAGAATGAACTCAAACGGACGTCACTCGAATTAAAGGAGTTAAATTTGAGATTATGAACTGGAAGGCAAACCTCTGAATTTTGATGGTCATATTTAAAGCACCTGTGGAGATGAGACACAGATATCTACATTTCTCATTACAAAAAGAAATCAACAGTTAGACAAGAGACTGAACTCCTCACCCCCATGCTATTCCACTGGGTGCTCCATTAACCCTCCCATGGTCGGAACAGTTCTAGTATTCCATTCTAGCTAGTGTCAGATGACTTTATTCTGCTAAGGAGTCGTCGTTAGAACCAGATTGCTGATACTTGTGCAATTAACCCTCTCATGGTCGGAACAGCTCTGGCATTCTATTCTACCGAACACCTGATGATTTTATCTAGCCTAAGTGAGTCACAGAAAACTACAGTGTGTTAATGGCATCTATAAATTGGGTTTTTCTTCCCCTAGGCGATGTAAACAAAATGTACATGAGATTGATTCACGCATTTTCTTTCAGGCCATATTGCTGAGCCGAAGTATAGTTAATTTTTAAAAGTCAGTACTGAAACAATCTTAGGAAACCCTGGACATTAATGGAGGGAGGCAACATAGTTTTTAAATTACTCCTGCACTCCTCATGCAGCGATAAACAACTGAATTGAGGATAAACGAACATTTGCTTACTATTTACGATGCTGGCTGGTAACCGTTCACCCAGCAGATGGACGCCTGTCGATCTAGTGGGTTATGGCTCTTCAACCCGATGTAGCTCATAAATGTCCCAGACTTATGCCTGGTTGGAGTTTATCGTTCACACATTGCCACTATGGGATGAGTGGTTATCCTTGCCTTAATTGGCTGGAACTATGTAACCTTGCTCTAGGCCTCCACGCTTATTGAAAGGCCAAACGGAAATGGATGATGATGGTGACGACATCTTTCAATGAACTAAGGAGATATTAGGATCAGAATGCATACACACATACTGTACTGCTGCGTTACTCTTCCACCTCTGCAGCTTCAGGTGACGAGGATGATGCCGAGCAAAATTTACATAGGGCAGCTACCATAAAACTATATATATGCTGGACACTATATGACAGATGTAAAGTGATAAATATTAAAAAGCCACGGGACATGCTTCTGCTGCTACACATAAACTTACAAATGTGTAATACCTGTAATAGCCAGTGAAAAACTCAACTTCCATTGTTAGTGCCTCCTTCACCACAATGACGTCTTCTGTTTTAAAATCTTGTGTTACTGCCAGGATCTAACATGAAAAAGTACATAAAAATTCACAAAAACGTTACAGAAAAAAGAAGACTACATACGTATTCCGTATACGAAACACCAAGCAACAGTTAACTACAGAGTAACCAGAAAGATGTCGGTGTTTAGATTATAGGTAAAATTACACTAAAAATTTACAAATTAATCATTCTCTAGGCTTCTCAACACCGATATAAAGAAGCACAGCAAGAAGCCAGAAGTCTAAGCGAGTTCAGGATCAATGATGTTTGTTGAATATATAGCTACAAGTTTAGCTCACACGACATTATATTTACAGTTATATAAATCAGCACTTACGCAACATACCTGGATATTTTCTTTCAGTCAACACCAGTAAATCGTAACTAAGAGTAAACCTGGTCGTCAATGGCTTCAATAACCGTCTCGAGTAATCTTTTCTATTCTATGGATGACACCAGGCGTTTAATTCACATGAAAAATCCTACCGATCAAAGGGATAATGGCAACTACATCATCACACTGTTGTCCAGCAAAGAAGGGTGATGATACCGATGTATGCTGGGGATGTGTTCCATAATATCAGCTTTTTTCCATACTAGGAATAATATTATTTGCAGCAAACTAGATAATCAGACAAGATGCAGTGGAGGTCTGACATATTTTAATGGACGATTACAGTGAACTTAGTGATAAAAATGCGTTAAAAAGTCAATATACAACAAGAACGTACCATATTAATTTATCATATAAGCATCACAGTCAGAGAGGGTTTATCAGGACAAGACCTAATTAAGTCCTTCAATCCGAAGACGTCCTTATTATCGTATCCTCACTAGTTTCAGACAGTTTTACTCATCCTGGGACTTTCTGAACTGGAGGGGTTAGACGGCCCTCACTTACTCCTTCACAACAAGAGGTCGTCCCCGTGCTGAGTAAAATCGTCTAAAAATGCGTGGGACGTTAGGTTAGGTTTGGCAAGGATGAGGTGAAGTCAGGTTAGGTTAGGTGGGGCCAGGTTAGGTCTGATCAGGTTGTTAGGTTAGGTGAGATCGTCAGGTCAGGTATGGTTAGATGAGCCCAGGTTACATTAGGTAGGCCTGGTCAGGGTAGGATGTGTGAAGATGGCTTAAGATAGGCTTGATGAGGTCAGGTCAGGTCAGGTCAGGTCAGGTCACGCGAGGATAGGTGAGGTTAGATCAGATCAAGGAAGGGTGAAGATAGCTGTTGCAAGTGTAAGCCAAAACAAGACGTCGCCAGGGTGAAGGAGTTAAGGGACGTACAAGCACTTGCATATCAAACCATACAACAAAATTAACTAAAGGCACTTTCCATGAAGACAGGGGAGACTACGTTTACGACATAAGCGAAAGGGATTAGTGTGGGGGACGGATACTTCTCCCTCTTCACAGAAAAATATATTAACTACATAATGTTCATCCTTTTTTGTACTTGCAACTTTTACCAAAATTCTCTGGACATGTTATAATCCATACATTAAATATGGCTAAGATTTGGCCAACTAAAGAAATTAGTTAACTGTCAATACATATTAGCCGATGAATTTTTTTTGGCAATTTGAAGTCACGATGAGATTCATATAATAAATTGTTTGAATATAAATTATGCTTCTCTTTTTCATCTTGTTACCTGTTTCCTTTTCTAATTTCTGTATTCGGTCCCCCCCGCGCAATGGAAAATAAGATATATTAATGATAATTTCCATTCATCTTGGTCCAGACAAAAATTATATAGGAGAACTTTGATATTTAAAAATTGTGTGAGGCTTTCTTAAGTGGTTCTGGAAAAAAAAAATCATAATAAAGCTACGGAATAAATAATAGTGTAATACAGTGCCAGGCAAACTTATTCTGTACTGTAAATTGCAGATTATTTCTACAATAGTCTTCAAGCAATAAAAGTCTCTGCATTAGGATTTTAAACGATCGCCGCAAAAACTAACATATCTTTTTCCTTGGACCTTCAGATTTAATTCTCTCCAAGTTCCAGTGCAAGATTGTCTGCTCCCGCCACTTTCGTCTTCTTGCTATCCACGTCATCTTCATTCTCCTTCCTTTCTCCAGCCTCCTCCGTGCTTCGTTCAGTCATCTCCTTTGCATCTTTGTCTTTCAGCTCCTTGGCATCTTTTTCCTTCAGGTCATCATCTTCAGACTCCTGAGAAGAAATAGTAAGCATTTTCACACCACATACAAAAAGATGAGGCCCCCCCAAACTGGCACACAACTTTTGTTAATACTGTCTCGTATATTTTACCAATTACAGCATCTTTACAGACAGCCACACTGAGGATCTCAGTCTTGAAGTGTTGCTGCCTATGTAATCTCTGTGGCAACGACTGGTAATGAAAGTTATTATGCAAAAATTTCCGTTTTCTTATGCCTACTTAGTTTAATCTAACAAATATCGTTTACTTTGAGCTGTAAATGACTGTTGGTAGATAACAGCGCGTTCTTCACTAACACGGAAGTGAAACTATGACTCTCTCTCCATAAGCTCAGCAAAAATCGTCTTTAAAGCAGATACTGATAGGGTAGTGAGAAGGGGGAGTGACATTGAGGGTGTGAGGAGGTGTAATATTATACGAAGGATGAATGGATGCATTCATGGAAAGGCACATGGTAAGGATAAGGCACTCTTTGGCTTCGTAGTTAATTAACTAACTGTCTGACAGTTGTATGAGAAGTGAATATATATATATAAAGTACCAACCTTGGGCGTGGTGAGCCTAAGGTATATACAGCGGATTATGAAGGCTGTGACAAGAGGCAGCGGAGTCATTATTACTGCGGCTGCTGGGAACACTGTAACACATGAAAAGTACAATAAGTCATCGTTATATGTTACCTTTATAAAGTATTATTTTCGGCTGTTATTTCTTCACTGGCCCTCGTTATATATCAATTTTATATATATATTTTTTTTCTTTACTACCTCATAAGAAAACTACAGAAAGACTGCACTCTTCCCCAAATTATATATCCTAATTTACATTGTCAGCTGTGTGACTTTTTTTTTCTTTATACTTGAGAACACGTCCCTGCCTTATAATGGGGAATGCCTGCATAACAAAATATAACTGAGTCTGACTTGTGTATGTGAAGTGGATCTATGAAGAGCCTGGGAGCACGAACAATGGATGTATATCTGTCGCCCATTTCACTGGACATGCTCGTAATTGTTCTCCCACTTTCACCTTTCTCATTCCTTGTTTCTGGATCCAGCTTCACCGCCTCTCCAAGTGAAATTAAATCTGACCAGAGGAAGAGGGAAAGGAAAAGAATCTCTGTCTGAAAATGTTAAAGATGTCTTAAAATATAACTTTAAAAATTAGTACCCTTGTACAGAAGAACTTACTAACTGTGAGGTCTCCAGCAGGCTTCTCCAGAGTAAACTTAAGTATGAATATGGCCACACTGCCATTCTGGATGCCGGTTTCTATACTGATAGCGATCCTGTCTTTCAGTGGGAGTCTTAAGATAGATGATAGTCCTAGTCCACTCAGGTATCCCAGTGCAGGCAGTGAAAACCCAGCCGCGATGCTCTTTGGGAGAAAAATTAAACATTAATTTTTTGCACAGCATATTACATGCATAGACAGTCCTGTCCACCTGACCACAACGTAGCTCTCTCCACTCAACAACAGACACATTAACTTATCAAGAAAACATAGAACTCTACATACACAGGAAACATGAAACTGTCACCCACATTTTTCAAACTACACATACATGATATACCTACACCTCAACCGCCCCCAAACACTGCCATGTATCCAAATGACACTACCACAATAACCACACACCGCACAGCAGACACAGCCTACACACTGCAAGAAGACTACCTCAACACTCTTCAGCATTGATCGAGGACAACAGGCTAACAGTTTCTCCAGCCAAATCCACTACTAGCAGCAACCATCAGCACAGGTACTCCCCTAACCCCGCACTTAACAATGCACCAGTGTTAAACACACCCTTCATCAAGATCCTTGGGGTGACATAAGACACTGGACTCACCTTCGAGGACCACAGACAAAATATAGAGAGGCAGTGCAGCCCAAGACTCAACGCACTCACGGCAACTAGTGACAGACTAAGGGCAACAAATAGAGGCACTCTCCCTACTCTACAAAGAATATATCAGAAAAGTGATGTCCCATGCCCATAATAAAAATAAATACACACACAGTATATAAATATATATATAATATTTTTTTCTGAAAATAAAAAGGCATCCTTGTTTATGAAATAAGACGTCTGTAAAGCAGCATAATATCTTCACATGTAAGATGCAATCATTATGAACATGCAGCTTACAAATCTGTTGGATATAAAAGTGACTGGGTCTCTGGCAGTAATGACTGTGGGTAGGAATATAAAAAATGAGAACCCTGCATATCGGTGCACTGACACCACCTTATTGCTATCTGGGAATGCCCTGCGGTTAACATCAGGACGGCACAGACAAGATGCATGGAGAGATTAGAGCACTGAGGAGTTTGCAGACAGCACAGAATGATAGGTGTGGTGAAGAGGAGTGCTGAAGCGCTTTGGCATGTGGGGAGAGGGAGAGGTACATGAGAAGAGTGAAAATTAATAAAGATAGTTGATGGATGGAGAATGGAGCACAAAGCATGAGTGTGAAAAATAAAAAGAAGAAGCACTTGAGGAAGGGTGTATGATGAAGTGGTAATAAATGACACGGCTGGTAATACTAAAACAGAATGTTAAAATGTACTTCAAATTTCATTACCTGATACCCTGTATAGTGTATCACAAAATATCAAGAAATTTTTTTCATAATTTACTTTTCCAATCCACCCTTCATTGTATTAATCCTGGTCAGTAATTTGGAAGAAATTCTGTCATGGCAATCCGCTGTCAGGAAGCAGGACAATGTAGAGTGATGATGATAATGACTGCTATGACATTCTCAGGCTCTGAATCAACTTCCTTGACATCATCCCTCCTGCTGCATGTTCCACTTCTTTTCATCCTGCCTTTCCGTTCAGTCATTTCAACATTTTCAACGTGATATCGTATATCATATATTATATCCTTCCTACCTCCAGACGATTACATTTATCTTTGGGGAAACCTCTCATTTTCCTTCCATTCACTGATATCCCTTCAGTGTGATGACGCACAGTACACGATATTTTGCTTTACTTTTGCTTCCTACATTCTAGGGAATCCGATGAGCAAGAAATTAACTCCATTATAAAAGGACTCATCAACGGCATCTAAATAATCAACCGGAAAAAAAAAAAAGGAAGAGGCACCCTTGAATCGAAGGGGTAAAACTCCCATACTATGCTTACCTTTAAATCAAACAGGCTGAAGATGTAAAGATGTACATATATGCCAAACGTAAAGATGAAGATGATGATGAAGAGAGCCATGGGAGTCAGCATTTTCTCCAACACCTTGGCCACTCTAGAAAGGGAAGATTAACGATAACATTACTAGTATTACTGACCAGATAAAGCCACCAAATGGAACAGGCTGGTCATCATCCCTTAAGTGTACCGAACGACTGTAACCTAGTCTCTGGCCCTTACACCTTGAAGTCGGTAATATGGGCGTGGTTGATACATCTTTTATCACTGACAGTACCATTCTCGATGATGATAATTTACTGGACTGGTTGTTCTTATATTCAAAGTATAACGGATTTCACAAAAATGCAAGCAATATAACATTCTCTTTCCTTGTGTTGCTAAAGTGAGATCATTACAGTGTACATAAAATAAAGGCATCTGAAATATGACACTATATGTAATACCGTATCTGCAGTCATTAATGCAAACATCCAGTGCAAGCAATTCTTTTCAGGTAACGCTTGTCAATATTCTTGACTGGTTATCCTTGTAGACAAAGTATTTTGGAAGAACAAATTCATCATTAAAGTGTTCCAAACACTCCTGTAATTCTCAAACTGAGTGCATGATGAAAGGTACAATATGGCAGATACAGTCCTACATACATACATACATAAATATAGATAACTTGCAGGTTTTATATTACTTTAATATGATAGCTTTAAAAAGTTGACAAGAATTATAAGCAAGATGGGCACTTTATATGTTGGATAACGTTGATCCTCATCTCAAGACAATTTCCTATATGCACATGAATTGGGGGTGATTCAGATCACTGCTCTTTTTAACTGTTCGGAACAAAAGTCAGTCAAGGAGTGAAGTGAACCATTTCCAGAGGCCTGAGCAATCCGGATTCACACCCAAGAGACTACAGCTGACCGCATCCTAGCCCTCCGAGTTACTGCCTTGAGTATCGACAAGGTCTGCTTGCAGCCTAGTATGAGGATCTCAAGAAGGCGTTTGACTCAGTAAATCGGGAGGTACTGTGGGACCTTCTGCAGCACCGTGGGATCCCCACATGGATAAGTAGACTGATTGCTGGCCTGTATTCAAACACTGAGAGTGCTGTCAAGTGAGGAGGAGGAGCATCCTACTCCCTTCCAGTAAGTACTAGAGTCAGACAGGGATGTATCCTTGCTCCCACGCTTTTCAGCACGTGCATGGACTGGGTACTTGGCTGCGCTGTGAGTCAAAGCCACTGATGTATCAGCTGGTAATCTCAGGATTACTGACCTTGACTCTGATGATGATGATGATGCAATTATCCTAGTGGAATCGCTGGAGATACTACTGAGTGTCCTTTAGGAATTTCATGAGAATGCGAAGCCACTGAAATTAAAGGTCTCTTTGGCCAAGACCAAGGTCCAGACATTTGGTGACTTGCTGGATGAAGCAGTTCAGTCTGTCAAAGCATGTGGTGAGAATGTGGAAGTCTTGGAAAGATTCACTAATCTTGGTAGTGAGGTTTAACAACGGTAGGTCAGACGACGCGAATTCTTGTCACATCAGTCTGATCTATGAGACTATGAATTCACTCAGCTTTGATATTTATTTGGCACTGCCGGTATTTGTATAGAAAGACGAAAATTCTTATCTTCTGGGCACTTGTGTTCTCTGTCTTACTCTATGCCCGTGAAAAATGGACGCTAAACAGTGATTTGAAGTGGCAAATTGACTCCTTTGGTAATCAAAATCTTCGCAGGATCATGGAATATCGCTGGTACAACTGGGTACATAACGAATGACTGCTCCAGTGGACAGAGTCAAGGCCTGTTACACATAAAATACATCAACGCCAACTCCAGTTGTATGGGATCGTGGCACGTTTTCCTGAGGCTGACCCTGCCTACAGGGTAATCTCTGAGAGTTAACCTGGGGTGGAAGAGACCATGAGAAAGGCCACGAACTCGTGGCTGGAGCAGGATGATCAATCATTTCAACAGACACTTATATGGGGAAGAATCACTGCCTGGAGGGCTGTGGGTAGAGT
>JAGKTI010004917.1:0-20166 GCA_018397915.1 Birgus latro
GACTGGTGCTACAGTCTACTCCTCATGAACCGTCAAATGAGGAAAGTGCACTACCGCAGGCCCATTTTACATATAGCAAACATGCCCATTTCTGATTTCCAAAAGAAGATCAACTGAAAGCATCAGAGCCACATTTTGATGAAGATTTTAAGCCAAATCAGTCATGACCCATTTTCACAAAAATCTTGAAGGCTGAGCATATTCCAAGACAGGAACTAAATTCTTCGTGTGATGACATGTTTCACTTCATCATATCATGCTGCATTACCCCTACCATCCGCACGACTTACATAAGACCAAAGTCCATTGAACTGTTTACTTCACTGTGGGAGGCTATTGCTCATCTTGGTAGCTGACACACTGCGTGTGCTTACAGTATGAAGTCAGTATCACTCAAGATCAGTCATAATTCCTCAAGAGCAAGAATGACTAATCTTGATCAAGACTTTATTTCGTACAGTGTTTTGATGCTCACGAAAATGGGCATCGACCGTATAGTCTATATGCGTCAAGAAAGATTGTTTTTTTTTATTTTGGGGGCGTGCGAATGCGGCTTAGTATTGTTTGCCCAAATAACTGATAATAACCGCCTGGAGCAAGTCAGAAGTTGACCGTCTTAGTATCGGTTCTATTTGCACCAAGATGGATTGTATTTAAAAAAAAAAAATGTGAATGAGCTCAGGCCTGATAATTTGTGTCTGACTGAAGCGTTGTTGTATAAATCTGCATTGATAGTTTTCGTATCGCTTAGCCTAACATACCTTCTATGAGTACATCAAGTGTTCCCAGGTCTGTTGCAGACATCCGGGTGGTAGTGTAACACTCATCTGCTTCCTAGTGTTTACGGATGTTTATTACACAAAACGTGACTTTGACCCATTGTTTTTGAAATCTGGAAGTTTAATCAGTCTTCACCAGCAAACCCTTAGAGCTGCAATTCTTTTATCAACTAGGCCGCTTAGGTACTGATCGAGGATTCATGGAGGGTCTGGTCAGTTTCTGGAATCAATGTCTTTTAAACCTTTAGTACTGCTTGTCTGTGATTTCAGTTACTGGACTGACAACCCAGAATTGCCACATTTCTTCTAAACTAATTTAATTCACTGATAAGATTTTTTTTTCTTTTTAACATCTAGGGACATCCCGATTTCAGTCATGTTACAGGACGCATTCTTGATTTAATTTATCCCCAATTTGCTGCTGTCTAATAATCATGGAATGTGGAAGATGATTCAATGACTCTTTCAGTCTCTCACCATGCTTTGGTGACTTTTGGTTCTGAAATCCCTAAACTCCCTTTTTATTGTGTTACGTCCGCACCCCACACTGCCACGGGCTCCAACAGCAGTAGTACAGTATAGGAAGGACGTTGTTCATTGATCTATTCTTCTTAGAGGCAGCTTTACGATGTACAGTACACAAGATCATCTCAGGCGTGGTGAATAAACACTGGCTTCTTAAGTACATTGTCTTTATTTTCCAAGTAATTACACTTAATGCATTCCAACCTCACTTCATTGTTTTCACGAGCACTGGAGCTATGCAAACTTTACTAACCAAAATTACTCTCAGTGCTTGACAACAACACTTCACTATTTTCACAAGTACTGACGATATACAAACTTCACTGACACTACACTACACTCAAACTGAACTCAAAACCTACTGAACTGCTCTAGTCTCTTCTGCATCCTTATATAAGCTTGCATTGTTCTAGACTGAGATACATTTTAGGAGAAGCAACAGTTGCCAACTCGGAGATCCTCCTAAAATGCCAGTATTTTCTTCAGTTACATAACTGTAAATTCTGTATCATACAAACCTAAATTAAATTACAAAGTTTAACAGCAATCACATGATGAAACATTACTTAGAAAGAGCATAAAGATTAATGTACAACCAACGAAATAACCACACTCATAAACACAAGGCTAACTGGCAACTCTAACTTGTAATGGAACTTCGGTACAGGAAACATTGAGAAACTTCTCGACTACCTAACTAGGAAATCTCACTACCCCCTCCCTAATTCTTTGTCATCTCAACAAACCTACACAGTATATACAAACATAATTAATCTTAATGAAATATCTAACTATACACAAAATAATCCTTCAACTTATCAGGTCTTCTGTGACGCTTCTGATGACATCCTTCCTCCTCCACACAGTCCACTCCTCCCGGAAGGTCTTGGTCCTCTTCCCGATTCACTTCTTCTCTTGGGAAACTGTCACAGTCCTCTTGGACTTCAGCTCCTTGGTCTTCCTCAGTATCCTTGGCTGTGGGTAAGCCCGATTCCTTGGAGACATCCCAGCTGTACTGCCCTGGCCCATGGTACTGACAGAGTACTTTCTGCCTCCCAGAATCCGATACATTACGTCTGATTGGCAGTTGAACACACTGTAAGGATCATCCCATGGGCTCTGCAGCTTCAGTGACTGTACTTTCTTTCTTTGAGGATGTATAACCAAACTTGGTCACTAGTCTTGAAGCTCACCTCACTTGCCTTGGTATCATACTTGCACTTCATCACCACTCCTGAAAACGTAAGGGCTCCTGAAGATGCTCCACATAGCTGGAGCTGTCTTCACCAGGTGGTCTTCCCATTAACAAGTCAACAGGTAAGCATAACTCATTGCCCAACATTTGCACAGATGTAGCCGGTAGACTCATGGGATGCAGACCGATATGCCATCAACAACGCAGGCAATTTCTTGTTCTAATTTGTTTGTCCCTCTACATCTACGCAGTACTTGGCCAGTTCTTGTCCCAGAGTCCAGTTGAATTCCTCCACCATCTCATCTAACTGTGGCCTTAGTGGGGTCATTCTGGTCTTCTTGATCCCCGGTAAGTTGCAGCACTCACGAAACACAGCAGACTACAAGTTTCTACCCTGGTCTGAATGTAGCTCTTGTGGCATCCCAAAACGACAGAAAAACTGGTCAACCAACACCTGAGCAACAGTTGCAACCTCTTGATCGAGGATAGCATAGACTTCTGGCCACTTTGTGAAGTAGTCCATGGCAACACATATATACCGGTTTCCTCTTTCACTGAGTGGCAAAGGTCCAGCAATATCCACCGCGACTCTTTCCATCGGTGCACACACTTGGTACAACTGGAGAGGGGCGCAACCACGTTTCTTGGGTCCCTTCTTGGCACAGCATACATCACAGGCCTGACACCACTCTTCAACATCCTGGTGCTTGTCAGTCCAGTAGAACCTCTGTCACAGCCAGCTTTGAGTTTTCTTCACTCCCAGGTGCCCACTAGTGATCTTGTTATGAGACTCATCCAAGATCCCAGACCTCATTTGCTTTGGAAGCACCAGTTGCCAATACTCGTTGAGGCCATCGGGTGTCTCCCACTGATGCTCCAGAAGTCTGTTGTTCAGACAAAGAAAGTCCAACTGACTCCAGCAGCTCTTGTTCGCAGGGCTTAACCTGGAAACTTCCTCCCAAGCTGGTCGCACTGTACTCTGCTGCAGCCACTCCAGCACTGGTTGTAAATCTGAATCCTCCATCTGCATCATCTTCAGGTCTTCTTCATCTGATGCTGGCCCTGTTACAACAGTACAGCGGCATTTCTTGCCAAGATTCCCATTCCTACTACATTGCTTCCTGTCTGTTCTTCTGCCTTCTCGCACACTATTCATTAAGGTTCTCCTGCATTTCTTCAGTGGTGGGCCTTCTTGGAAAAAAATGGCTGGCTGTTACCTCTTGTGACCAGCCTTCACTAACTTAACCTCATCCTTCTCATTTGGACACTCACAGTTGAAGTGTCCCACCTTAACAAACATCCAACGCCCGTTAGCCGCAATTGGGGATTTCCTTGCATTGCTTTGTTCTAGCTTCCTCTTCCATTTGTAACAATCCTCCTTCTTGTGTCCTGGCTTCCCACAGAACCAGCAACGTCCTCCGGTCTTCACCTATTCCCTCTTCCACTTGTAGCAGTCCTCTTTTCTCTGTCCTAGCTTTTCACAGTACCAGCTGCTTCCTACAAATTTTTCCACTTCCTGTACCTGCCCCTTTCTTGTTTTGAATCCTGCACTACGACCTGCCTGAATAGTGGATGTACTGGACCTGATGTAGCACTCGAATTCTAGAGCACCTGACTATTGATTCTTGCATGCTTCTGGATTGTGTCTGCATCATTTGCACTTCCAACTCTGCAAAATCAAGAGCAAAGATGGAACTGATCCCTCAGAAGAATAGCCAACAGGTTAGATGCTGCTCCAGGGTATGCCTTGTATGCCATACTCTGCAAGTCATGACAAGCTCCTGTAGAGATTCGTCTCGAGCCCGTACACGGCTCCGGAATCTTGCTCTTAAACCTTAGTCTGGTACTTGGTCGCATATCTGCGCTTCACCACTTCTGCTATGGACTGATAATTGTTCCTTTCCTCTACTGACGTCTGTCCCAGAATTTCTATTGCAGCACCTTTAACCCGAGGTATCCCGTCTAGGTATGGGTACATCGCAACGTTTTATCACAACTAGACCCAATGACGTACCCGTACGTTACGCAATTGCAAGGTCAGTCATTTCCACAATTTTCAAGTTTCACTGGTGATTTTGGTAGGCATATGTGGGAGACCTTCCTCTATCTGCTGTCAAATGGGGATACTGCCTGGCCCCACCTGCCTCCCCCCCCTCCTCCCCTCCTCCCACACTAGGCAATTCACCTGTTAGCAGTGACCTGGCCAGTAAAGACATGTCACACTACAGTCTCTCCAATGACGAAATTCACAGTGAAAGTGATTCCTGAGGTGGAGGACAAAGAAATAAAGAAATTAGAGCAAGAAACAAACAGAAGTGATGAGGTGGTAATGTCGTAAAGAAATGTGCAATATGTGGACGTGTTTGGTGACTGAACAATGCTTCTATTGCCTATATAATTGTGTGAAAACCAATATAGTCTTGTACTACACATACATTTGTACTGGATAAATAAATGAATACATAATTCAAAGTGGCTTGAATTAGTTTACCCTCCCATAGTTCGTTTTCTTTGAGGCCAGAAACCCTGAGAAAGAACGAAAGGTAAGGCTGACTCATCACCTGTAGCACCATTTATAGGCTCAGGAGGGCGATTCTCTATGAATTCTCGATGTGTCTCACCAAAAGCGAAGGTTTGAGCCTAAAAAAAAAAAAAAATCCGAAATTGCTCAGGACTGGGGGGTATCGGTCGGGATGTGATAGTTAACCCGTCCAGTCCCGACCGGTTTTTTACCCAGCCTACCCCCAGGTCGCGACCGACTTTTGGCTGAAACCTTCGCTTTTGGTGAGAAACATCGAAAATTCATTGAGAAATCGCGATCCTGAGGTAAAAAAATGTTGATGCAGGTGTCACTCAACCTTACATTTTCCTTCTTCATCAGGGTACCTGGCTAAAGAAAACGAACTATGGAACGGTTAACTATTCAGGTCACTTTAAATTACGTATTTATTTCATTAATTTGGTACAAATTTATGTGTAGTACAAGTCTATATTGGTTTTCACACAATAATATAGGCATTTATAAGCATTGTTCACTCACCCAAAACCCCAGTATATGGCACCTTCCTTTACGACATTACAACCTCATTACTTCTGTTTGTTTCTACCTCTAGCTTCTTTGTTTCTTTGTCCTCCACCTGAGGAATCACTTTCACCGTGAATTTCGTCATTGGAGAGACCGTGGGGCAATGTACCTTTAATGGCTAGGTTACTGCTAACAGGTGAATTGCCCAGTGTGGGGGGGGGAGGAGGGGGAAGGGGGGATTAGGTGAGGCCAGGCAGTATCCCCGCTTGACAGCAGGTGGAGGAAGGTCTCCCACATATGCCTACCAAAAATCACCCGCGAATGTTGAAAAATGTGCACACAATGGGCCTTGCAATAGCGTGACGTAAGATGCATGTCGTTGGATCTGTCCACGAAAAAGTAGCGACTGCATCGTACGTCGGTGGGACTCGGCGGATTAAAGCTATTGACAAGCTGCACAGCCGTCTGCCTATCATCCCACCCATTCTGATCAGCAAGTAACCCAAACTGCACACAGTAGGCCTCCCAAGATACTCTACCATCAATTTCTTAAGGTTTCTTTTTAATTGGACCCACATTATAGCCATGCACTTCACTGGTTTGGGACCTAATAACTGGGGCATCATAATTAAGGCCCGGGCTTAAAACTTCTGCTTTCTGATTATTCAGCCCTGTAATGCTATCTTTAGATGCTTGGGATCCATCAAGATTCACTGTCCATTCCTTTCATATGCTCCCTGTACACTAACCTGAGGCCCAGCAGTGCATTATTTCTCTACAGCCTTAATTTTCTCACTAATTACCTTCACATGGTCGACTACATGATTCAGCTGGTTGTCTACATGCACTCCATCACTATTCCCTCACTAATTCAGCTGGTTGTCCACATGCTGTTTGCATTCCGTCACTATTTCCTCACTAACAGACCTCAGCTGGACGTCTACATGCTGTTTGCACTCGTTCACATTATTGCTTACCTCATACTTCTGCTGCCGTAGCTCAGCATATACCTCCCCCTTCAATTTTTCCTGTTCTACCTTCATTTCCCCCATGAAAGCATCTAGCTGTCCTTGCATCCTCAGTTGTAATTCTTTCTGTCACTCCTGTAATGCCTCTTGAAGCTGTTTCCTCTGTGCTCACAATTGTTCTTTGATTTCTTCATTTTGTGGCTCTAGTTGTTCTATTAGTTCTTTCTGTCCTTCATTTTGTACCTGTAATTGATCTTTGAGTTCTTTCTGTCCTTCATTATGTGTCTGTAATTGTTGTTTGAATTCTTTCTGTCCTTCATTCTGTGCCTATAATTGTTCTTTTCTTTCTGTCCTTCGTTCTGTGCCTGTAGTTGTGCTTGTAATAGCTTCATAATTGCACTCAGTAATGCCTCCTCCTGCCTAGCCTGGCCTCTTGTCTGTACACCTTTTGCCTCTATGTCGAAGGTTAAGCTCACTGCAGCACCTTCTAAAGAAAAAAAAAAATCACACACTCCTGACACGACTGTTTCGTCCCCACCCCACACTGCCACAGGTTCCAACAGCAGCAGTACAGTGTTGGGAGGACGTTGCCCAGTGAGTTGTTCTTATTAGAGGCAGCCTTATGGTGTACAGTACACAAGATCAGCTCAGGCGTGGTGAGTAAACACTGGCTTCTTAAGATCGCTGTCTTTATTTTCCAAGTAATTACACTTAACCTGCCATGTCCCCACGACGTACGATGCACGTCGCAACTTTTTTTCACACTCAATCCCATTGACGTGCATCGTACGTTTCGCAATTGAAAGGGCCATCGTTTGCACATTTTTCATATTTCGCGGGTGATTTTTGGTAGGCATACAGTATGTGGGAGATCTTCCTCTACCCGCCGCCAGCGGTGACACTGCCTGACCTTGGGTAACCCTCCCCCTCCCGCCGCACGCCATTTTCTCGGCAACTCACCTAACCTGGCCAGTAAAGACATGTAGCACCATGGTCTCTCCGGCGATGAAATTCAAGGTGAAGTGATTCTCGATGTGGAGGACAAAGATTACGTGGTACCAGAGTTAGTAATGAGCAGAAGTGATGAGGAGGTAACGACTCCAAGGTAGGTGTGATATGTTGATGTGTTTGGTGAGTGAACAATACTTGTATCAATTATGTTATTGTGTGAAAACCAATATACTCTTGTACTACATATAAATTCGAACCAGATGAATAAATACCTACCTATTCTGAGTGGTTTGCAGTAGTTTCTCTCGCACAGAAACCGTCTTTTATGGAGCACGGCTTCACAGAAATCAGTACCAGGTGTGGGGTTTCTCACCTGTTTAGGGCATTTTTAAGCTCGGAAGAGCACTTTCTCTCTGAATTTTTCATGTTCCTCATAAAAAGCGGAGGTTTGATCCAAGAGAAAAAAAGTCGAAAATTTGTCCGGTTTTGGGAGCGGGTTTCGTAATAAATTAGTTGGTACGGGGCGGGTGAATGCTTTCCAACTTCACTTCACTGTTTTCACAAGCACTGGAGCTATACAGACTTTACTAACTGCAAGTACACTCAGTGCTTGGCAAGAACACTTCATTATTTTCACAAGTACCGATGATAAACAAACTTCACTGACAGTGCACTGCACTTAAACTGAACTGGTAACTGACTGAAATGCTCTAGTCTCTTCCCCATCCTTATATAAGCTTATTTTGTTCTAGATTGATCTACATTTTAGAAGCAACAGTAGCCAACTCGGAGATCTCCAGAACATCCCAGAGTTTACTTAAATTATATGACACTGTAAAATATTTAGCATACAAACCTAAATAAAATTACATACTTTAACATGCAATCGCATAAATAAAACATTTTTGAGAAAAAGAGCATAAAAATAAATGTACAACTTACGAAATAACTGCACTCACAAACAGCAGGCTAACTGGCAACTCCGATTCGTAACGGAACTACGGTACAGGAAACATTGAGAAATTTCTCGACTAACTAGAAAATCTCACATCTTAACACTAGGAAGATTATTTGGTTGAGACATTGCAGGAACAATGATCGCCATCGTATCTGTCGTGAGGTAGATCAGCAATTAAACCTGCTGAAGTCTGTGATGTTTTGTCTGACTATTTGATGAAGACACAAGAAAAATCTAGTGAATTCCATTTTTGATCATCATTATCCAGAAGTTGAGATAACAATTACTTTACGTACTGCTGCTTGCAGCTAACAGATCCTGTTTACATAATACTTTTTTAAAAATTCTGTGTTGCCTCAGACCATGAGTGATCCACACATGTTCCCCTGTATGGATGGACTACATCCAGTATATACAGAAAAGGAAACAAGAGTTAAAACTGTTATATCAGTCTTTTGTTACTTCTCCAGTTACACTGATAATATGCAATCTTTAATTAAACTTTTACCTGTGATTCGGTGTCCTGTCGTTGATGATAGCTAGGAGTGAGTTTGTACGTGAAAATGTTTTGTGAAGGTGGTGGAGAGCATGGAGTCGGTGGAGAGGGAGGCGAGTGAAGGCTAGCAGTCTTGTTGTTTGGATCTGAAGGAGGTGGCTCTTGAAGGAGGACTCAGCGAAGGTGGCGAGGAAGGCTGGGTTGTTGCTTGCAACCACAACAGTCACGCACCACACCACCTCACGCAACTAGGGACACAGTCACCAGTAACTAGTTGTGAACAATAATCACTACAACTACTGTACATCAAAACCAATTGTTCGCTGAGGTCGCTCTGCTGGCAATGAAGAAAATGTTACATGAAAATTGTTGAAGGAATAGCAGTGTGAAGCAAACAAGAGATACGAGAATAGCATTACGTTACGTGATCCCACACACAGAAGTCCATTTTACTGTGCCTCTGACAAAGGGCAAATGTTTGTCAGACTCTGCCTCATCCTGAAAAATAACCCCAGCACCACAGCAGAATTTGAAAAAACCTACCAAAACATAATTTAACCGAGTCCAAAAATGCATATCCTAAGAAAACCACAAAACTTACCCTAAGAGAAGTACATTGTATGCCTACTCTGTGCTGAACTAACCTAACCTATCATTATCCAACTTTTCTAAACCTAGCAGAACACCAAAAGTAAATAATCATACCTAATAACTTGATTGATCAACTCAGTAACCTATCCTAACGAAATGAACCAGTGTTAATTTAACTACTGAACGTATCAAACTCTCATAATCTACCCTGAAATAACCTAACGTAAACTAGCCTAACAAAGCTGCTGAACCTAGCCTAATCTAATCTAACCCAGCGTAACCACCTACCCATCTTTACCTATTCTATGCTAACCTTACTTCATACATGATAACGTCATTTAAATCAATAAAACCCATCAGACTTACCGAGTCAGGCAGCATCTAAAATAGCTTACCAAACATAACCCGGCATGATCTAAGTGTAAAAAAAAAAAAAAAATCAACCAAATCTAGCCTAAGTTGTCTAAATTAACACTGGCACTGTCTCCCTCTGTCAATATTTCCTACTTTCTATGATCTCCACTCTTTCAAACGCAGTGTGCCCAGGCATCTCGAATTGATCGGATCTTGAATTTGGCTCTGTTGTTTTTGTTTGTTCTTGGAAGGAACGGTTTGCGGCCTCGGAGCCTTTGATTCCTTCTTCCTTGCATTAAAAAAAAAAAAAAGTAGGTAGACTTGGTTTGGTCATATTAGGTTGGAGAGCTTTGTTTAGCTATTTTGACTGGTTTATATGTGATGGCTTCTGGGTGTTAGAATGGATCAAGTGGTACTAGCAGCAGTTGTTCATTAGACAGCTGAACAGCCCCTAGAGTCCAAGGAAGGTCACAGCCGAGACCGAGTTTTCCCATAGAGCTCTCATAGAGCGTACGTTGTGTTGTTGGCGCAGGTGATTGTGTGCAATGCACTCTTCCATAATGTGATTAATAGTATGGGGTGCTGTGTTGCATCGTGGACAGGCATCAGCGACTGAGTCATCCAGCAACTCCTGATAACTTAAGAGGGCTGGATGATGCCCACATCCCAGCCTGGCCAGGTGGACCCTGTCCTCATGAGGGAGGTAGGATTCAGAAGAGTGGATATCAGGACCATGCATGCAGCTATGTGTTGTCTTTGAGTGACTGAATTGAGCAGTGATTGATTTGAGTATGAATATGCTCCTAGAAGCTGGTTTGAGGTGGGCGAGGGGGAAGAGATGACAGTGCCTGTGTATGATATTCTGTGCTGGGAGATGTTTTGATGTTGCATGGTGTGTGTGGATGTGCTGCCATGTAGTGCAGTGGATGGTGAGAGTTTGTGGAGGCTGTGGCAAGAATTTATGTCTCATGTTTAGATGATCCTTGACTTTGAGGATTGGTTTCTTCGTGTAGGTGGTCTGTAGGTGTAGTGGATGTGCAGTCTGTAATTATTTTTAGGGTCTTGTTCTGTATGGTCTTTAGGGGTTTTAGTGAGGTTAGAAGCCCAAGCAGTGCTTGCATAATTCATCAATGAACATATTGTTTGTATAATGTGGTGGTGGTTTCTTTGTTGTGTCCAAATGTTGTATGAGCAAATGACCTTAGGGCGTTGAGTTTTGGTGTTAGTGAATTTTTAATATTTGTGATGTGTTCTTTAAATGACATTAAATGACATTGATGTATTGTATGATACACCAAGGACTTTGTGTGTGTGGGGGGGGGAGGGGTAGAGAGGTGTTGTTTATGGTGAGGTATGGAACGTGACTATGTTCTGCTGTCCAGTTTGTAAGAAGGGTCACTGTAGATTTGGCTGGGGCTATATTAAGTCTGTTGGAAGTGAACCATTCGTGTAATGTGTTGAGGTAAGGTTGGAGGATTTGTGCTGCTGTATTTGCGTTTTGGTGCGTACATGTAAGTGTTATGTCGTCTGCATAGGAAGCCATGTGTATCTGTAGTGTGTGGGGTGTGGGTATATCATGCATGAATAGGTTGAAGAGTGAATGAGACAAAACAGATCCTTGAGGGACGCCGTTTGTGAAGTTCCTGATGTGTGATGACTGACCAGCAAATGTTATATGTGCACATCTGCCTGCTAAGTATTTTGACAGCCATCTTTTTGTGTTATTGTGCATGTTTGTGTTGAATATTTTATTTGTGAGGTTATGACAAAGGATGGAATCAAAAGTTTTGCTAATGTCTAGTGTGACTTGGAGTGTTCTGTGTAGTTGCCAAGTTGAATTAATGCCATCAAAAACTCTTTGTGTAAGTTCTGTAAAAAGTGTTTGTGGAGTGTAGTGGCCTAAAACCATGTTGTGATGGGGCTAGGGGGATGTGATGTGTTACCAATTGTAATACTAGTTGTTCAGCGACTTTGGAGGAGGTGCAGAGGAGTGTGATAGGGCAGTGTGAGGAAGGCAGCACTGGGTCTGTGTTGGGTTTGGGGATAGTGATGATTGTACCATGTTTCCAGATGTTGTTACCAATTGTAATACTAGTTGTTCAGTGCCTTTGGAGGTGCAGAGGAGTGTGACAGGGCGGTGTGAGGAAGGCAGCGTGGGGTCTTTGTTGGATTTGGGGATAGTGATGATTGTACCATGCTTCCAGATGTTGGGTATTATGTTGTGTGAGTTGCTGTAGTTTGATATGTTGGTGAGTGCTTGTATGCCTTGTAGTCCAAGATGTTTAAGGTGTATGTTTCTTATGTTGTCTGGGCCACAGGCCAATGCGTGCTTAATGTTGTTAATGATGTGCATCATCTGGTTGTAAGCAAAGGGTGCAAAGTCTGTGTCTGTGGGAAACTGTCTCCTGCACTGGATCGTCGTGATGGGGGTTTAGATGACTGATGTGTGAAAAGTGATTGATGAGAGTGTTTGCTTGTTGTTTGTTTGAGGGTATGGTGTCTGTTGTTGTGATGGCAGTGTATGATGGTGTAGTGTTTTGCTGTTGGAAAGTGTGATGCTGTTTAGTGTTTTGTAGAGTTTGCTGGTGTTTGTTTTGTGATCAAGTGTTTGGAGATAGTTATTCCAATTCAGTGTTTGCTGCTCTGATATTTTATTGTTTCTTTGAGTGTTCAGTGAATGTATTTGTTGTACGGTGTCTTGTGTATGGGGTGTTGCGGAGTGTTGCAGTGTGTCGTATTGACTGATGAGGCCCTGAATTTCTGGTGTGTAGTTGGGATTGTGTCTCTGTTGCCTCTAGGGATGTGTCTTTTGTCTGCATTTTGAATAACTGTATGGAAAGTGTGCACAGCGGTGTTGATGTTTGTGGTGGATGTACTGTTTACTGTTTCAAAATGCTATTCTGTTTCATTTGTGAAGACCTCCCAGTTGGCTTTCTTATAAGCAACGAATGTGTGTCTGACTAGCTGGGGTAACTCTGGTTCTGGTAGTGACGATCGGGAGGTGGTCAGAGCCAAGGGTTTTGACCACTCTCCAGGATGTTGTGGGAGCGAGGTTTGGGATGCAAAATTTGATATCTGGGGATGATGGGAGGAAGATGGCTTGGTACGGGATATGGATTTGCTGATGGAGATTGTTATTGTTAAGGATGAGAAGATTATCTGTTTGGGACTGTAGTACCAGCCATCTGTCTGTGTCAGGGTTGTTGACGCCTTTGCGTTGAAATCACCACCCAGGATGATGTGGGGATGTTAGTGATGTGGCATATTTGAGGAAAATAATTGTGTGGTAGTGTAGGGGATGAGTAGGGGGGGATGTATGTATTGGGAATTGTTATGTGTGATTTGTTGCCAGTGCGTATTTTAATTGATTGTATTTCTGTTGTGGTGTCATGTAGGGGGAAAAGTGATTTTGTGTGTGCACTAGTATCTGAAAAGTTGATGGATTGGTCTACCAGGGTGATGAGTCCACCGCCACTGCTGTCGGCCCAGTCTTGTCTGATGGTGGTGAAGTTATGAAATGTAGGTGTTTTTTTTTTTTTGTTCTTTGCATAGTTTTGTTTCTTGTAAGATGGCAATGTGTATGTTTTGTTGTTTGTTGAATTGTGTGAATGCTTGTTTTTTGGTGTTTATGCCATCTATGGTTATGTGAATAATGTTAATGTGTATGATGTCTGTTGGGTGCTACAGCATGTGGGGGAGGTTGGGGAGTTGGTGGAGGAGAAGGGGTAGGAGAAGGATGTGATAGAGATAAGGGTTGACGAGAATTAGATTGTGGTGGAATTTGAGGGGTTGGGGGATTGGATGATGTTGGAAGGATCGGTGGGCTAGGCTGAGGAGGTGTGGAGGGAGTAAGAGAGGGGCTGGTGAGGGGTTTAGAGAGAGGGAGGAAGGAGCATAAGGAGCAGGTCCTGGTATTTGTGTATTGTTCCCTGGATGCAAGTGTTGTGCAGGTGAAATGGTCCAGTTTTTGCATAAACTGCTCTGAACTGAACTCTTTGGCTGCCGACTCGAAGTGATGCGTTTTGAGCATGTTAGATATATGTATTTGTCAGTGTAGGACATATGTATTTGTTGATGAGTCCTGGATTGCTCTCGATGTCACCGGCTAAAAGAGGTCTTCAAGAAATGACTGCCAGAGAGTCATTTTCGGTGTAGAAAAAACAGTGTTGTTATGTGTGTTGTGTTGGGAGATGTGGTAATCGGCCAGGCGACCAAAGCCACTCCCAGTTTCTTGGGCCTTATGAAGGGCCAGGGGGTTTGCTGTGGTTTAGTCCCCATGCTGTCCTCCTCTGATTTGACAGCCTCTGGAGGGTGGACCCACGACGAACACACCACAGCTCTAGGTCCAGCTTCTGATGAGTTGTTTGTTTTGGCAGGCATGGTTCCATTTCGTTGGGTAATATTTAGGTAAGAGTTCGTGGCTTTGTTATGTTAATTTAAGTACATTGCTAAGCTTGGTAAGGGAGTCTTTTTTTCTTGAGTAGCTGTGTGTGTGTGTGTGTGTGTGTGTGTGTGTGTGTGTGTGTGTGTGTTTATGTGTCCGTCTCTGGGCATAGGCTTCACAGCCTGCTATCAAAGCCCAGCAGTCCTCCTACATAGCATACACCACGTTCACTTAATTGTTTAGCATATGGAAGCAGGGTTAAGTTGCTCTCCATTACTTGAGTTTGTCGAGTTATTGTTGGCTAGGTTAGATTGATAAATTAGATCAGGGTAACTTAGACTAGGTTCGGCTTGTTAAGGTCAGTTTAAGTGAGTTACGTAGGTAAGGGCGGTTGGTTTATGATGTTGATTAGGTTGTAATAGGTTTATGTGGTTTTGTTAAGTTAGATTAGGTTTGTGAGATTAGAAAGCAAGGTAAGATAGGTTGGCTAGGTTAAGTTACATGGTTATCAGTGGATAAGTTGGTTTCTAGGTTAACGTAGGCTACTGTATGGAAGGCTAGGTTGAGTTTGGTGATTTTGTTAGCTACATTGGTTAGAGGTGGATTTTGTTAGGTTAGGTTAGATTTCTCCATGCTAGGTTAAGCTAGTATGTCATAGGTTATCTTATAAGCCTAAACTAGATTATACTGTTAGGCGGCTTTGTTAGTTCATGTTGGGTTTGCTGAAGTAAGATTGCTAGAGTATGTATTGTAATCATGACTTTGGGGCAGTTGAATTTGGCTACATTTTTGTTGCTTTGCTGGGTTACTTTCCGTTAGGTACGGTTGTTTTTGAGTATGTTAAGTGTGGTCTGATTGCTTCTTTCGTTTGGCTATGTTAAAGTGAGTTAGGTTAGGTGAGATGAGATTTGGCTACTTTATATTAAAGAATGATTCATCTTCTGAGATTGGCTATTTTTTTGCGTAAGGCTAGGTTAGGTAAAGTTAGATTAGCTTAGGTGCATTGAGGCTGGGTTAGGGTGGGTTAAATTAGGTAGTTAGGTTGGCTGATTTAAAGTTAGATGGTTTGTTTGCACTGTGTTAGGTCTAACCTAACCTTCCAGAACCATACTGTAATTACTGGTTGAGAGAGATAAAGCAAATATGCAGTAGCAAGGAGTGTTAGGATGGAACGAGTGCATGTTCAGGAGTGGATGAAAATAAGCAAGCACGGGAGGATGTATTTTAGAAAGGAAATGGATTGTGTAAAAAATTTACTGGAGTATGGGATCCAGAATTATTACAAAGAAGATGATTGTATAAAAATATACGGTGTTTGTGTGTTTGTATTTTTAGTTAGTTGTTTTCCGGGGATGGGCACTAACCCTCTGCAAACCTACTTGCTTTCTCACTGTGAATACGTGTTTTTTGGGTGTAAGGTTATCGTCCAGCGTTGTAACTGATTTCCTGGTTTACTGGAAATCGTTTAGCTTGCCACTCAGTGTGGAGCTACCCTAAAACAGCGTACCACTACACTAATTGTGAAATGGCTGGGGATCAGGCGACATGGAGGTGATTTGTTTGTGGCCCTCCCTTATGGGAGTAAGGCATCTGGCAATAGATAGATAGATATATGGTGTTTGTGTGTTCATATGTCAACATATGATAGGGGCTTCACCTGATGTTAACACCCATCAGGGAATTGAAGCGTTTATTACATCACCAAGATCCAAGTTACATATTAGAATCAAAGGAAAATAATGAAAATTCATGGTTGGATAATGAAGAATGTTTGCATACATTTAATTCAAGATAATGGGTGACTTGAATGAATGATCTGAATCAGCAGTACAATAGGTAGTGAGAAAACTGAAAAAGTGTGATCAAAGACCCTATAGATACAAAGAGATCTCACAACTCCATACGTGGGCTTTCTGGGTGCGACATCGCTTCCACAAATCCCAAATCGCCAGAATAGTAAATAACTTAGCATTTATCTAAATCATTTACATTTCATGGGCATCCTTATTTTCTTAAATATGTCCATATTGATTATAAAAAACATACTTGTAAGCTATGGGGATTTTTTATATAAGCTGTCAAAATGGAATGTGTGATTACTAATATTCTTCTCTTCAGCTATCAGTGATGAGAAAATCGAAATATCCGTTACTTGTCCTCAATTTTTATTATATCTGCATGCAGATCATTAAACCCATACGTGCTGGAAAACTTTGAGCAGAGTAAAGTTAAATAAGAAGTCAATAACTAAGTCTGTATAATGATCTGACTATTACATTCCACTGTTGTGGGATCTTAATATACTAAAGCATTATTCTCTTGACTGTGCTTGCTCCATCTCACATTTTATCAGCCTCTCTTGCATGCTGATTCATCACTGGGCACTTTAACAATATCAGACATACAAATTAACTGAGAATTAAAAAAAAAAAAAAAAAAAGCTCCTTAATCCCAAAAGCTTGGATGATGGCCATAACCATGGTGAAACAAGTGGCCGGGACAGCTGAGATGATGGCTATAGCCGCTTTCCATTTTCTGCTATCACTTAAATTCCTACCCATTTTCTACGGTGTCCTGTGAGTTATGTCAACTTTAGGAGTAACATGGCTACCCAGGCCAGTTTCCCCACTCGCCTCATTAGTGATAGGAACCAAGAGTTCTGATAAAGAACTTAACAGAAATACAGTATGTGCTCTTGGGTATGGTATGGGGTCTGCATACATCAAGGAAGTGGATAGTGTCAATATTGCAAGAGCTGTCTGCAACCTTGAAAAGAAGACTGAATTGCCTAGCGATGAAGTGAGCATTTGCAAAGGGATTGTGTATGCCTCTATGTCCAAATCTGATGTTCCTAACTGCCCTAAAAGATTTCATGATGCAATCAAATCTCTAAAGAAAGATAATTCAATACATATTACTAAAGATGATAAAGTCAATGCTGTAGTGATTATGAACAAAAGTGATTATTTATCTAAAATGAATGACTTAAGGATGAAGTTACTTATGCCAAACTTATAAGAAACCTTCTTGAAACAGTGAATTCACAGTTTAACAAGAAACTGAAGTGTTTATTGAAAGGCGATGAGGACTTCATTAAAAGTCTTACATCTGTCTCTCCTTCCTTACCATACATGTGAGGTCTCTTCAAAACCCACAAGCATAACAATCCTGCTAGACCCATAATTAGCTCAGTAGGTTCAGCTTCCTACAAGCTATCCAAATGGTTAGTATCATTACTAAGTCCACTTACTGGTACCATCTCTGACTCAAATATAAAGAACAATGATGATCTTGTGGACAAACTTGACGGGTTAAATGTAAATTGTGATTTTAAGCTTGTAAGCTTTGATGTAACATCTTTATTCACCAAGGTTCCTGTTGATGATCTGATAGAATATCTCAAGGATTCTTAACCTTTCCTTGCCCGTCTCAGAAACAACATTTATTGAGTTGATTAAGCTTTGTATCAAAGATGTAAATTCGAATTTAGTGGAGAATACTATTGTCAGAAATTTGGTACGGCAATGGGCAACCCCCTCTCACCTGTTCTCAGTAATCTTTATATGCAATTCTTTGAGAAAAGATAACTTAGTAACATTTTGCCAAAGGATGCTGTGTGGTTTAGATATGTAGATGATATATTATGTCCTTCGCCAACTAGTGAAAACCTGGATACTTTCCTTCCTCAGCTGAACAATTTAGCACCTTCCATAAAATTCACAGTGGAACGTGAAAATGAAGGAAAACTGCCATTCCTAGACTGCATTGTTCACAGAACAAGGAATGGATTTACGTTCAGTATTTACAGAAAGCCCACTAATGTTTGTTCATATATTCATTTTTATTCTGCTCATCAGGATAAAGTCAAATTGTTAGTGTTTTCATCTATGTTACTGCGTGCTCTTCGAATCTGTAGCCCGGAATTCATGGATGAGGAACTTGGAAACATCTACGATATTGCAGCTAAATTAAAGTACCCCCAAACCTTCATAGATAAAGCTTTCAACCAAGCAAGGAAAACCTTCCATAGGACCATCTCATTGCCTTTTCGTGACAAATCGAATCTCCTAATTTTACCATACAGTGAAAAATTTTCCAAACTTCCTCTACTGATGAAAAGGTGGGAATTAAATGTAGTATTCAGTAATTCTTGTACAGTGAAGAAGAGATTCATTAAGAATTCACCTGATAATTCAAGTGGCTCCATTTGCAAAATACCATGTAAAGAGTGCAACAAATTTTATGTAGCTCCATTTGCAAAATACCATGTAAAGAGTGCAACAAATTTTATGTAGGCCAGACAGGAAAAGAACTTAATGCTAGAGCCAAACAACATAAGTATAGTGTTAGGACAGGGCAAATATCCAGTGCCTTATTTGTGCATATGAGAGATGAGAATCACTGTATTGACTGGGATAATCTGTCTTTTGTTTTGTCGTGCAAATCTGCTGTTAACAGGAACTTCATTGAATCCAGTGTAATCAAGAACACAGAGTCCAATAATATGAACCTGACCAATGGGATGTACAAGTTAGATAAGTTCATTACAGAGAAAATATGAAGCCTAGTTAAGCTCACTTAACCTTGAGAGAATATTCTTTGGTGATAATGTTTTAGTTTTTTCCCACAGAGTCCAACTGAGACCTCGGAATTATTTAGCAATATTCACGTGTATCTGTAACTTTTGAATTCCTGCAGAGTCCAACTGAGACCACGGGATTACCGTATTCACGATGTTACCTTATGTCTACAGATGCTCCATTAACTCAACGTACCCGTTTATAATTTCATGCCGTAGCTATTAGTTTATTTGATTAGTTTTATATGAATCAGTGTTCATGTAAATAAAATTCACCTTCATATGCTTAATGACACTATTTATATGTGATGATGTCCATTAAGCATGACTTTGTCTTTGATTAATTCGCAATATTATGTGTGTGTGTGTGTGTGTGTGTGTGTGTGTGTGTGTGTGTGTGTGTATTTACCTAATTGTGATATACAGGCCCCCTGGGGGTAGGGGGGTTTTCAAGAATTCTCCCCCAGTATCCCTGCTTGTCGTAAGAGGCGACTAAAAGGGTTGGTGGTGGGTTAGTGCCTCACCCCGTAANAGAGAGAGAGAGAGAGAGAGAGAGAGAGAGAGAGAGAGAGAGAGAGAGAAGGAGAGCTGGGCAGGTCAATAGGCCCATGCTTTCCCGCACCCTGTTAATCCTTTAAGAACTTAATGTACGACACTCCTCAGTCACCTTCTCCTTACGGTAATTCATTGTTATCCATAAGTGTGCGTATCAAGAATTATGTTTTATGTATGGAATATTATTTATTTTAATACTGTAATTATTTAGCAAGAAATAAGGACGTAAGTTTAGAACACTAGCAACTGTCAGCGACTTAGTAAGCTCCCTTGGGATTTTCCCCTCCCACCTTCTGTATAAAAATGACAGGTCTACTCCACCTTCCTTCACTTTGCTATCCCGTGAAGATGTGAATACACGAAAGCGCTCGGGATATCTCGTGTTTCCTTTTCCTTGTGGATATCTGCATATCTGTGAATCACGTGTTATTCTCTCTTTCTATCTATTGCCAGACGCCTCAATCCCGCACGGGATGGACACAAACAAATCGCCTCCATGTCACTCTGTCCCCCTCCATTTCACTACCACGCTCCCAACTCACACACCCCTCTCTCATATACATCTCCACTTCATCCCTCCATCTCATCCTCGGCCTCCCCCTCCCTCTTGCCCCCTCCATTTCACTCAAATACATTCTCCTCGTCAGTCTTTCACTCTCCATCCTCTCCAAATGCCCAAACCACCTTAACGTGTTTCTCCTAACGCTTCCCATCACGTCCTCAACCACACAGCAACGCTCCTTCACTTCCTCATTTGTTAGTCTGTCTCTCCATGTGACTCCACATGCTCCTCTCAAATAACTCAT
>JAGKTI010004917.1:28054-43238 GCA_018397915.1 Birgus latro
CCTTGGAGGACACTAGTGACAGTGATCGGGATCTGTAATTTTCTTTTCTTAAATTTACCTCATGACACTGTTGACAGCGGTGGTAATCGCATAATTTTCGTTATTAACTGGGAGTCTAAATTTTGCGACATGACAAACAGAACTGTGATGAATACTTTGGCAGTAGCACTGTAATGAGCAGATACAGAAGTGTAATGGACAGAAGTAGAAGTGTGATGGCTAAAAGTGTTCTGAACAGAAGTGTGACGCCTAAAAGTGTTCTTGACGGAAGAAGTGTGACGATTAGAAGGGTTCTGAACAGAAAAAGGAGTGATGGTTAGAAATGTTCTGGAGAGAAGTAGAATTGTGACACTTAGAAGTGCTCTGGACGGAAGAAGAAGTATGATGGTTAGAAGTGTTCGGGAGAGAAGTAGAAGTGTGATGGTTAGAAGTGCTCTGGACGGAAGAAGTGTGACTGTTGGAAATATTTTGGACAGAAGTAGAAGTGTGACGGTTAGAAGTGTCATGGACAGAAGTAGAAGTGTGACAGTTGGAAATGTCCTGGACACAAATGTGATGGACATCAATCAAGGTGTGATGGACAGAATGTGCTGGTCAGGAATGTAACATCAAAACTATTTCCTCAACTCTCAAGTTTAAAATGGGGTGCAGCTCTTGTCATGTACTGTAAACATGTCTTTGCATATTTCATTCATCAATCTCTGTCTTTCATCTTTCGCTTTGCTTCAGTTTCCTTAACATATTTGTTCACTCAATCAGTTAAAGCCAATCCACTAACTTCTTTCTCTCCTTGCTTCCTCCTGCCGTGAGACTTATTCTTTGTGTATCATTTTCACCATCCTACCCTCCTTTATCCTCAGTAAATGACCATAGCATCTTCTACCCTTAAACACACACACACACACACACACACACACTGAAACAAAATTAACATCAAGGATATCAAAGAATACCCTAAACCTAGAGGAATATAATATAAGGAGAAGAGATAGGAGCTTTAAAAAAGGAGGAAGAATTATTAACAAAGAAAAATCTGCAAGTCAAAGAAATAGAACTAGATATGCCCTCACAGGTAGAACTGATCGCAATAGAGATTAGTACGTCTGAAAGGAAAATAAGAAAATAATTGTGGCAAATCTATACATGCCACCCAGCTCAAACATTTCGGAAAAATGGTGGATATGAAGACCTGGCAGAGAGTACAATTCAAAGTTTAAGAGCATTACTACATAGAATGGATGAGAAATCTGAAAGAATTATAATATCTGGAAATTTCAACACAAATATAAATTGAAATACTCTAGATATAAAAAACCAGGAAAACTGTTGGGACCAAAAGCTCCTGGACCTTGTGCAGGAGTTTTTCCTAACACAACATGTAAAAGAAAGCACCAGAAAAAGAGGACTTGATGTACCATCAGTACTAGATCTTATATTTACTAGGCAAGAAAATGATACTGACAGTATTGTGTATCACCCTTCATTCGGCAAAAGCGACCATGCAGTATTAAATTGCAACATCAGGATTGCATATGACACAGATAACAGTAATGAAAGCTATTAAAAAAAAAAGCCTTAACTATAAAACGGGAAACTACCATAACCAAAAGAAGTACTTCTTAGAAACAGATTGGGAAAAAGAGCTTAGAGGACAAGATTTAAATGTTATATATAGAAAATTCTGTGAACTTTATGAAATAGGAGTCCAAAATTACATCCCTCGGCACAAAGAAGCAGAAATGACAATAAAGAAATGGTTAAAATAAAGAATGTAAAAAATCAAAAGAAAAAAGAGACTTGTAGAATAGGTACAGAAGACACAATAATGAGAAGGCATATAACAACTATAGACAGGCATGAAACGAATACACAAGAATAAGGAGAGAAACCCAAAAACAGTTTGAGGAGGATATCATTAACAGAAGTAGTGATCAACCGAAGCTATTTTGCTGCTACATCCGAAGCAAAATCAAGGAAAAGACAAAATACAAACCATTACGGATGAAGGGATCCTCTATACACAAGAGAAAGATATTCGTGAAGCACTAAATAAGAATTTCCAATCAGTTTTTACACAAGAAAATAATTTTGAGTGGGATGACACAGAACATGCATGCCCAAATATATTACAGATATACAAGTATCAGAAAAAGAAATACAGGAAGAGTTAAGTAAATTAGACAAAGGAAAAGCAAATGGTTCAGACGAAATTTCATGTTGGGTGCTACATGAATGTGCAAAGGAGTTAAGTAGACCATCATATTTAAGGAATCCTTGGATCAAGGTAACCTACCTGATATTTGGAAGAAAGCAAACACTGTCCCTGTATTCAAGAAAGGGAATAGACAAAATCCACTCAGCTACCGACCAGTATCACTAACCAGTGTTCTAAGTAAGATAATGGAAAAGCTGATAAGAAAAGTTTGGGTAAACCATCTAGAAGAACACAAAATGATATCAGAAAGGCAATTTGGTTTCATAAAGGGAAAATCATGTGTTACTAATCTATTAAGCTACTATGACAGAGTTGCAGAAACACTACAGAAAAGAAAGGGATGGGTGGACAGTATCTATCTAGATTTCAAGAAAGCATTTGACAGAGTACCGCACCAAAGACTCTTATGGAAATTGTACCATCAACGAAGAATCAGAGGCAAACTGTACTGTTAGACGCAAGATTTTCTTAGGAAAAGGGAAATGAGAACAGTAGTAAGAGGAAACTACTGATCATGGAGGGAAGTGACTAGTGGAGTTCCACAGGGCTCAGTGTTGGCACCAATTATGTTCATAGATAGTAACATTGGAAATGAAAGCTATCTAAATATGTTTGCTGATGATGCAGAAATACTAAAGAGAATTACTAACACAGACTTTTGTATAGAGCTACAAGAAGATTTAAATAAACTTCATGAATGGAGCAATACATGGCAAATGAAATTCAATGTAGACAAGTGTCACGTAATCAAGTTTGGTTACAGCAGAAAAAGACCTGATTGGGCTTATAAGTTACGAAGTAAAATCTTACACATATCAGAAAGAGAGGACCTTGGTGTGATTATCAATAACAGTCTATCTCCGGCTGACCACATCAGTGAGCAGGTACAGAACATGCATACACTGCTTGCAAATATGAGAATAGTATCCACATATATATGAAGACATGCTGAGAAAGATAATGACATCATTCATCAGACCAACCCTGGAGTATGCATCAGTAGTCCGGAATCCCAATCTCAAGAAACACGTAGATAAGATTGAAAAAGTTCAAAGGGCCGCTACATGATGGGTACCAAGCTTAAGGGATCTAAGCTACGAAGAAAAACTAGAAAAACTGAATCTACCTACACTACAAGAAAGAGAGGAAAGGGGAGACATGATTATCCTGTACAGATGCATATCAGGGAAGGAGAAAATAGACATAAATGAATATGTAACCTATGGGGAAGCATCAAGAAGACACTGCAAAAAACTGCATAAAAAGATGGGCGATAAAGACATAAGGAAATTTAGTTTCCCAAATAGGGCATCTGATCAGTATGAATGCACTACTGAATGAAATAGTGTGTGCAAAAACATTTCATAAATTTTAGGATATGTATGATAAAAATGATTTAAGACACAGGACAGTACGAGCTTGAGTCATTCCTGTAAAGATACAGTTAGTTATTGTATGAACAATTAGGTAAGGACACATATACTGTAGATAGATAGATAGATATGTGAAGTACAGGAGTTAGGGGTTGGAGCCACAAACAACACAGCGGCCGGAGCAGATGACACCAGCAACCCCAACCCCCCCAGTACCACCGGGGGACCGCCGCCGACACAGAGCGGCTGGGAACAGGAACGGCTTACCTGTGTCGCTTCCCAGCGCCCCTCTTGTGCCCAGGTGGTGGCCCGGAAAGGTAGCAGTCGCCGGCACCTAGTCTCAGGCCGGAGCTCCACTCAACAGGTAAGGGGTGGAGTTTACAACTCCACGCAACGCCGCGGTACCGGCCATAGTCGTACCGGGTACGGGGCAGAACCGGCCACAGTCCGTTCCCCGGTTGCTTCCCCACCACAGGGCCGCGACACAGACGCGTGTCGGCCGGGCAGGACTGACCATAAGTCGTCTGTCTCCTGTAGGCGTTCCCCCCAGAGTGGCACCACAGTACCGGCCATAAGCCGTACTGGGCACGAGGCAGGATCGGCCACAGTCCGTCCCTCAGCTGCTAGTGTTCCTAGCTCACCGGTACTGGCCATTAGCCGCACCAGAGCTCCCACCTTCTGTGCCTTTCCGACGTCGGCCATAAGTTACGTCGGGCCAGAGGTAAGGCAGGCCATTAGCCGCACGGAGGCTGTCCTCCCCTGTGCAACCCAGGTGTCGCCCATAAGTCACGCCAGGCCAGAGGTAGAGCGGGCCATCAGCCGCACTGAAGCTGTCATCCCCTGTGCAACCCAGACGTCGGCCATAAGTCACGTCAGGCCAGAGGCAGAGCAGGCCACTAGCCGCCCTGAAGCTGATGCCCTCTGTGATACCACGACGTTGGCCATAAGTCACGTTGGGCCAGGTGTAAAGCAGGCCACTGTTCGCTTCCCTGCTACAGGAGGACCTGCAGCCGGAGAGGACCCTTCACCCGAGGCGTGGCAAGGCCTTACCCAAGGCCTTGGTTCCCTACAACTCCACCCGGGTGAACTGTGGCCGAACCAGAGCCCCCTCAGACCTTGCAGCCAACGATGGGCACTGTCCACTACTCCCCCGGCCCGAGGTTCCCGTGAGGCGACCCTGTCGGCGACGCCGCCATCTAGCAGTTGCCGCAGCCCAGCCACCCCGGGTTCCAGTGTCCTGGGTCCCCAGTTGCCCCGGGAGTTGCCCCGGACACCAGGGCGTGACTTACCTGCGGGCAAGGTCTCCCTGAGTCTCTCCCAGACTCGACGACAGGCCCGACTCCTGGCTTTCTTCGGGCCAAGCCCCTAGCCCCATGACTATGTGTGGGGCCCTGTCCAGGGGCACGCCACTCTGCCCTTCCTCTGGACGGAGGAATCAACCTGGGGCCCACCAGTGGTAACCAAGTGAGTGGACTTTACATATGTGTGTGCTCTTTTGACCCAGATATTTCTGTGCATCGACGGATATATCACGAGTGATCCCCTACAGTGTATTCTCGAGTTTAAGTGACCAGGAACCCAGAATATAAGATTGGACGAGCCTAATAGACAGAACGTGGCCTGACCTATATCTCGGTAGAGTCCCACTGTCTCGGACAGTCTTTGTGACCAACAGAATATTCCTATTGTGTCGTTGTGCCATTCCCTTGTTGTTTACACTCTCCCTCCCCTCTGTACAGTTAAATCTTAACTCACCCCTGTGTCCAGACACGTTAGTCAAGATATACCAAAATATCGCAGTTCCCCCTGCCAGTGATCCCTACGGGCAACACTACCTGAGATAGACTTCCGGCCACCAGGTACCTGTAACACAGGTGTAACGTAACTCATATACAGTGCCGTCCAGTGCTACAAAGGTTTAGGAAATTATAGTAAATTCATTCCTGTGTCCTAAATTATAAGTACAGTATATTGTATATGCCATAAGAGTCGGGTAAATAGTACCATACCTCAACCAGAAGGTATAGTGACAGACTGCATTTGTGTACAGAGTTAACTTACCCTCGACCAACGCAGTTGCAATATATTGGATGTACTATTGTTCTTTGGGAAATATCCGGAATACATGTGTAATACTTACTGCCTTGTTTTTGTGTCCAGTCCTACTCTTTGGAGTTACCTCCCGGTCTAGAATAGGGACCCGCTATAGCCTGCGTATTTGAGGGCGAGAACCAGACCCACAAATACGTAGCATAACAATATGTATATATATAGCTGTTTCGTCCAAACTCGACCCAGATTTTCTTTCCTATTGCAGTTTATGTCAGGTACCTCAGTGGCAGAAAATGAAATTGCTACAGTCCTGCATCCTTTCCATAGCAGTCCTTTATGACTGACATCATATTCTAGTGCTAGTGTGTTGTAACAGCGAAACATTCAAGATGGAGAGGTGGCAATTCTAGGCCAAGTTTGAGTAGAAAGTGTATAGCATGTACGAATCTTCATGTTAAGAAGTGTGGTGAATCCAGATTGTGATCCTGGGAGTCCTATCTCAATTTTCCCAGGCCACCAGATGTTAAGAAGTTGTTTCTTTCTACGACACAGGGCTGATAAAGTAATCACAGTAATCAACAGAATTATTAATATAAATAAAGAAGGCAAGTTTCCAGTACACCTGCACCCCAATATCCGACAGAGTTGTGTACCAGTGGGAGAGTTCGTTCAGCCAGTACGTCGGATATCGAGGGCATTTTCCTCGTAAGATACTGAAGAAAAGCCAGAGATGCATTCCAGACCCAAACCCAAACTCTCATATACCTTAACCCCTTAACCGCGGGTTGTCACTTCCGTGACGCTCGGGTGCAATGGATCATACCGCGGGACGTCACTTTTGTGATTTTGTGTTGTTTTGAATTCGCCCGGGCTTTCAGGTGGTGACTTGTATCATCTATCAGCACTGCCAATGTCCAACAATAGTCAGAGCTGCAAATGTCATCAGTACTCCCATCCATTGTTGACAATTTAGCCATTTTCCCCCCATTCAAGACTCCGCTCCATACCTCCCCTCCATTACCCTCTCGTGTTGTCTGCTCAGCTGTTCTGCGCTGCGCAAATCTTCGCCGGATTTTTTCCACTGATTTCATCCGTTGAAATGAGCCCTATCCACTTTTCTTATACCAAATAATATATATATAAAAAATAAGGTAGTTGATAGTGCCATACACCTGGAATTGGCTAATTATCACTTGGCAACAACCTGCACTCGTTCACTAATATCCCCTGCTTTTTTTCCCCGTGATATATGCCGTATGAGCTATCCTTGTAATATAAATGTATATAAGAAAGGAAGGGAGAAGCCTGAGTGATATTTATATTCATCTGGAACTACCTAATTTATTATGCATTGTCTAGATTTCCAACGACTTATTTCTTAGCATATACATTAGCAGCTGACATTTTCAACTCTTGGCTACCGAAATACGTACAGTACATTCAGTTCACTCTCGTCCTTCAACCTGTCCCTTTTGCGCCCATTATAAAAGGCCCTGTGACCTCTATCCATGCTAAACATCGTGTGGGAAGTGGTAAAGGACTGTAGATATATATAAGTGTAATAAAGTACTAGAAATAATAAAGTGTGAGTGTGTATATGTGTAAGAAATGACAGAATACCAGCGGCGAATTAGCGCGAGTCGCGCACGTATTTTACATTGCTTTCACAGTGCTTTTTTTTTTGGGAGTATGGATTCCTAACCACTTGGAAATCATTGAACAGTGTTTCTAGTGATAATATGAGACAGTGGTATTCATATTACGGGATGTCGGGAAGTGTAAAGTGGAGACTTAGTTACCCAACTTCAGAAGTCTCCACAAGTCCTACGGTAGTTGACGAATGCCACAAAAAAGACATCCCAGGAGAAAGCTGAAGGTATGTGTCATAAGCATATTTAATTATAATATTCTAGGACTAATAACTGATTTTTGGCAAATATTTTTAAATAGTCAGTCGGAGCGCATTTTTCCCGTGGGATGGGCACGGCGCACCTCTGACAACCCCGCGGTTAAGGGGCTAATCAATAGAGACCGACTCAGAAACGCTATAGGTAATGTTATTATCCTCATTAACAATACTATTGCTAAAAAATGGCACATCAAACATCACATGCAGGAGGGTAGGTTGGTGGGATGTATGGTGTTGAGATGCATAAGGGGGCAACTTATAGTGACAGCCAGGCAGGCAGCTGGCAATGCTCCAAGCAGGGATGGTGGGAGGACGGCGGGGGTATGGGGATGGAGACAAGCAGGAGTGGAGGAGGGAGACAAGTGGGGGTTGGGGAGGGAAATAGGTGGGGATGGGGGATGGTGGGGGGACAGGAAAAGAGATAAAGCCCTACAACCCCCCCCCCCTTCCTAGTCTCACACACTCACTCACTCACTCACCACTCTCCCTTACTGACCAATCACACTCACTCACCACTCACTCACCACTCTCACTCACTGTCACCCACCACTCTCGTTCACTCACTCTCTCACTCACTCACTACTCTCACTCACAGCTCTCACTCACTCACTCACCACACTCATTCACTCACTCACCATTCTCACTCATTCACTCGCCACTCTCACTTATTCACTCACCACTCTCACTCACTCACTGCTCACTCACTCACCACTCTCACTCACTCACTTACTCACGCACCACTATCATTTACTCACTCACTCACCACTCACTTTCACTCACTCACCACTCACTCACTCACTCACTCACCACTTGCTTACTCACTCACTCACCACACTCACACACACACACACACACACACACACACACACACACACACACACACCGCTCGCTGGCGCAGTGGTAGCGTTCTCGTTTGCCATCTGGTAGACGGGAGTTCGCGCCTCGCTCAGGTTGCGAAAAGTTTCACTGACGAAGTGGGTGGTTACTGTCCCCCTTGAGCAAGGGGATGGGTGTGTGCGTGTGTGAAGGTCACAGCCTTGCCCATAGATCGGACTATATGAGCTCTCAGCTCCCTTCCGGGAGGGTAAAAGCTGATGATCATTACCATCACTACCATCAAGTGATCCTGACCGACCCGGTGAGATACACACACAAAAACAGACAGGCAGCTGGCAGTTTGCCAAGCAGAGGTGGGGGAGGGTGGGGGCATGGAGAGGGAGACAACCAGGGGTGGTGAAGAGTATGGGGACATGCCTGCCAGTGCCGAGTGTGGTGAGAGATGGGGGAGGGACAGGAAGGGGGAGAAGAGATGGGATGGAGGGAGGATGGGAGGACAGGGAGACTGTCGTTTAAACCTAGGGAAAGGTGGGGTGTCGGACAGCGAAGCGACGGCTATTCAAATTGTTTGAATTGTAGGAATGTTCCCCTATTTCTTGTGTCTGGTCTAGCCAGTTATAGATGCGTCAGATAACAGGGTATGGATGTACTTTCTTGTATAAACTTAACACTAATGATAATTCTGGGCCTCCCTTTTACTGAGTGCTGAATCTGCCCCTGTGCAGCTGACCAGAAAGTAGAGTTTATGGTAGAAAACTCATCTTCTTTATTTGCTGTATCAAATCCTGTGAGTGTGATGTTTGGCCTGACCTGCAAGAGGAGTGCTGAGCCTGACGATCTGTCTGTCAGGAGGAGGACGGAAGCACGGGAACACTGTTCTGTGACTAGTATGGTGCTCACTGCCTGCTGCATCACCGTCACACCTTGGTCTGAGTCTGAGGAAGGCAATACAATGCAGTGTAAACACACACACACACACACACACACACACACACACACCACACACACAGTAAGTAAGTAAGTAAGTATTTATTGACCACAATATCCAGTTACACATACAAGATTTCAAGCAACAATAAACCTTACCATGATAAACTGCTCATCAGATATTAGCAAATAATTATGGGCCACAAAACAAGAGAAGTATTAAAGGGCTGATTAGTGCACTTATATATCCTCAAAGAATGCAGGAAATCACTACCTTTCTGATTTGTAACATAACTACAATTTGACCAAACACGTTTTCTTACAAAACAAATTTTTTCAGTCATTTACAGTATGATGGTTAGAATAAAAACATACAAAATGAAGTAAATACACTTGAATAACATAGGGTATGGTACACATTATAGCACACTAGCCAAAACAGGAAAGGACCTTATACACTATCTCCTCGATAGGAAACTGAGCATCGTCACCAATTATTTGACTCCAGGAAGTAAAATTATACCCTACACGTATGTGCTGAGTCAGTGGACACACCTCCAGTACGTGCAACTCTGTTTGCACATCACCACATGGACAGAGCCGCTCTGCCACCGGGAGACGTCCCCGACCACGCCGATTCCAACGGCCCGTCTCAATCGCCAGATTATGACTGACTACCCGCAGCCGACTAAATGCCATTCTGTGTAACACCTCATTGGTTTTACCAGGACATTTATAAATCCCGTGAACTGTTAAGGTTGGGTTCAACCCATTATAAATTAGTCTTCTAGAAGATGTAAAGTTAGAAATTGATTGCTTTAAAGATTCAATGCCGACTTTAATATCATTAACGGAATTATCAATTAAACTCTTAATGTGTCTACTTGTTGGTGTGTTGGTTGCCATGGTCAGCCTGATGGCGTGCACCCACGGGTCATCTGGCATACCCTGCCTCTCCCCCCCCAGTCGCTGGAAAAGCTTCCTCTGCCTTGCTAGTACTAAAGATTTCAGTGGCGGGTACCCGAGTTCCACGTAACAAACGTCCGTGCACGCCGCCATACGAGCCCCCAGCAGCTGTTTAATACCCCAGTTATACAATTTTTCCATTGGTCTCAAGTTCCCATTGAACCAGGACTCGCAGCCATATAGAACGGTTGACATTAAGGCTGTTTCAAACATTTTCTCTTTAACATAAAATGGTATGTCTATATTCTTTTCCAAAAATGACACAAATTTCAGAATGTGGCACATTTTTGCTTGTGCATGGGCGGCAATGGCGGACGACAGGGTCCCGTCGCTTGCGAAAAGACTTCCCAGGTACACATACCTGTCACACTATTGCGCGACCATCTCACCAATGCAGAACTGATCAAGATCCCCCACCGACGCATGGATTGCAAAAAACCTGGTGTTGATATTATTCACAACCATGCCGTTATTTACACAGAACTGATTCAGGAGTGTAAGTTTACGTTCCATCCCATGTCTCGCTGTCGAGAGAAGAACAGTATCGTCCATAAGGACAAGGAGATGAAGCCACTGTAAAAAAAACCATCTGGTCCACAATTGGACTTTATCAACTTAATCATGCTGTTTACAAAAATAATAAACAATAAACAAGATGTTGGGGACCCCTGTCTGACACCGATCCTGGATGTCACGATGGCCGTCCCAATAATGCTCAAAGTAACTCCATATCGCCATCAGCGCCGCCAACATTCGTGACCCACACCCTAGCTCACGTAACATGCGAAACACAAACACACACACACACACACACACACACACACACACACACACACACACACTTGTCAATCATGAGAGTATTATGGAGGAGTTAAGAAATGATAGAAACAATGGGTCAGTGCACTGAGTGGTCCTGCCATCTAGTGGGAGTCTGTGAACTTCTTCCAGAAGCATGTTTCGTGGGTTTCAAAGGTAAATTTTTCTATGCACTTTCATGTAGTTTCCTCAAATCGCAATATTGTTCAAATGACTTTGACAATCATCCTATTGGTTTGTAAGTGGCAATAAAAGAAAAAAAAACACATAAAACAGGAATCATTATCTCCATTGAATTAACTATATATAGAGAAATGCTTTCATGCAAAAATTTTGCCATATTTTAAAATTTGCTGCCAGAGCAATATATGACATGTAGTAGTAGTAGTAGTAGTAGATGTTGATCCCTAGGCAGCCTGGCCGAACAGCCCCAAGTCCCTAAGGAATGACACAGCCGAGACCAGGCTTACCCACAGAGCTCTCAAGGAGTGTATGTCGTGTTGTTGGCGTAGATGACTGTGTGCAATGCAGTCTTCCATAATGTGTTTAATAGTATGGTGTGCTGTGTTACATCCTGGACAGGCATCAGCGACGGAGTCATTCAGCCTCTTCTGATAACTTAAGAGGGCTGGGTGATGCCCACATCTCAGCCTGGCCAGATGGACCATGTCCTCACGAGGGAGACATGATTCAGAAGGATGGATATCAGGAAGCCGTGCATGCAGCTGCGTGTTGTCTGTAAGTGACTGAATGGAGCGGGAAGTGATCTGAGCATGGATATGCTTCTGGAGCTGGTCTGAGGCGGGCGAGGGGGGAGAGATGACAGTATTTGTGTATGATATAGTGTGCTGGGTGTTGTTTTGATGTTCCTTGGTGTGTTTGGTTGTGCTGCCATGTAGTGTAGTGGATGGTGTGGGTTTGTGGAGACTGCAGTGAGAATTTGGGTGCCTCTCATGTCTAGATGATCCTTGACTTCTAGGACTTTGGTTTACTGGTATAGTAGTCTGTGGGTGTAGTAGCTGTGCAGCCGGTGATTATATTTAGAGCCTTGTTCTGTATGGTCTGAAGACTGTTGTAGTGTGTTTTAGTGAGGTTAGGAGCCCATGCAGGGCTTGCATAATTCATTACAGAACGTGTTATATTGTTTGTTTACTGTGGTGGTGGTTTCTTTGTTGTCCAAATGTTTTATGGGCAAGTGACCTCAAGGCATTGAGTCTTGGTGTTAATTTATTATTGATGTTTGTGATGTGTTGTTTAAATGACATTGATGTATGTTACACCAAGGATTTTGTGTGTGTGTGTGTATGTGTGTGTGTGTGTGTGTGTGTGTGTGTTTTAGGGGAATGTTGTTTGTGATGAGGTATGGAAAGTGACTGTGTTCTGCTGTCCAGTTTATGAGAACGGTCACTGAAGTTTTGGTTTTGGCTATTTTGAGCCTGTGGTGAACCATTTGTGTAGTGTGTTGAGGTAAGGTTGGAGGATGTGTGCGGCTGTGTTTGCGTTTTGGTGTGTACATGTAATTGTTATGTCATCTGCATAGGAAGCTATGTTTATCTGGTGCTTGGGGTGTGGGTATGTCGTGAATGTATAGGTTAACCCATCTATTCCCGACCGATTTTTTATCCAACACACCCTCAGAACCCGACTGATTTTCAACTTTTTTTGGGGGGGCTCAAACCTCCACTTTTGGTGAGAAATATCGAAAATTCATAGAGAAAACACCTCCTGAGCTTATAAATCTTGGTACAGGTGTCAGTCAGCCATACATTTTCCTTCTTTCTCAGGATACCTGGCTAAAGAAAACGAACTATGGAAGGGTTAACTAATTAAAGCCACTTTAAATTACGAATTTATTTATTGGTACGAATTTATGTGTAGTACAAGTCTATATTGGTTTTCACACAATAATATAGGCGATAAAAGCCTTGTTCACTTACCCAGAACCCCAGCATATGGCACCTTCCCTTACGACATTACCACCTTATCACTTTTGTTTGTTTCTCCCTCTAGCTTCTTTGTTTCTTTGTCCTCCACCTCAGTAATCACTTTCACCGTGAATTTCGTCATTGGAGACACCGTGGGGCAACATATCTTTACTGACCACGTTACTGCTAACAGGTGAATCGCCGGGTGGGGGGGGAGGGGAGGGGGAGTCAGGTTGAGCCAGGCAGTATCCCAAATTGACAGCAGGTAGATGAAGGTCTCCCACATATGCCTACCAAAAATCACCCATGAATCTTGAAAAATGTGCAAACGACGGGCCTTGCAACTGACTGAAGTACAATGCACGTTGGTGGGTCTGTCCGCGGGAAAAAGTGGTGACGTGCATCATACGTCGGTGGGACTCGGCAGGTTAAAGAGTGTAGGGGACAAAACAGATCCTTGGGGGATGCCACTTGTGAAGTTTCTGATGTTCAAGGACTGACCGACAAATACTACAAGTGCACATCAGCCTGCTAAGTAGTTTGCCAGCTATCTTTTTTGTTACTGTGCATGTTTGTGTTGAATATTGTTTTTTTTAATGCAAGGAAGAAGGAACCAAAGGCCACAGGCCTGCATACTGTTCCTTCCGAGAAAAAGCAAAAACAATACAAAAGAGAGCCAAATTCAAGATCCGTTCAATTCGAGATGCCTGGACACACTGCGTTTGAAAGACTGGAGATCATAGGAAGTAGGAAGTACAGACAGAGGAAGACAGTTCCAGAGTTGACCAGTTGCATAAATCAAGGACTGGGAGTAACGGTTAACTCTTGCATTAGAGAGTTGGACAGAAAAGGGATGAGAGTTTGTTGCTAGACGGGTACTACGTGCCCATCGTAGACGTGGAGGGATGCAAGCAGACAGTTCAGAGGAACAGTGACCATTGAAGTAGCGATAGAAGAGAGATAAAGATGCAACAGTGCGGCGAAGAGACAAAGGCTGAAGGGAATCAGTAAGAGGAGGAGAGTTAATGAGACGAAAAGCCTTTGACTCCACCCTATTGAGAAGAGCTGCATGTGGGGAGTCTCCCCACCCATGAGAGTTGTACTCCATACACGGGCGAATAAAACCCGTGTACAAGGTCAACAACTGTGCAGGGGTAAAGAAAGTACGGAATCGGCTTAGCACACCTAATCTCTTGGAAGCAGATTTCACATGATATGTAACATGTTCTTTCCAAGACAAATCCCGAGAGAATGAAACCCCAAGCATGTTCAAGAATGATGCAGGACATAACTATTCATTATTAAACATTAGTGGGTAATCCTGAGGAAGATTTTGTCAGGTTGATAAGTGTAAGAACTGAGTTTTTGATGCATTAAAACTAACAAGATTATTTTTGTCCCAATCAGAGATAAGAGCCAAGTCAGACACTAGGTGTGCCATAGCCTCATCCCTTTTTTGTTGAAGTAACTGCCGAGATGGACGTTGCAGGAACCGAATGGAAAGGTGAAGGGTGAAATCATCAGCATATGAGTGGATAGGGTTAGATGTACAGCTTAGAAGGTCATTGATGGATAAAGGAAGAGAGTAGGTGATAGGACAGAGCCCTGAGGAACACCACTGTTGATAGGTCTAGGAGAGGAACGATGGCCGTCTACAACAGCGGCTATAGAACGACCAGAAAGGAAGCTAGAGATGAAGGCACAGATAGAAGGATAGAAACCGTATGAGGGCAGTTTGGAAATTTAAGATTTATGTCAGACTCGATCGAAAGCCTTTGAGATGTCAAGTGCAATGACAAAGCTTTCGCCAAAGTTCCAAAAGGAGGATGACCAAGAGTCTGAAAGGTAGGTGAGAAGATCGCCAGTGGAGCGTCCCTGACGGAACCCATACTGACGATCAGAAAGAAGGTTGTGACAGGAAAGATGCTTTAAAATTTTTCTGTTAAGAATTGACTCGAAAACTTTTGAGACACAGGATGTTAAAGCAATTGGACGATAGTTAGAGGGTTGGGAATGGTCACCCTTCTTTGGGACTGGCTGAATGAGAGCAAACTTCCAGCAAGAAGGAAAGGTATAAGTTGAGAGACAAAGGCGAAAGAGTTTACCTAGGCAGGGTGTAAGCACAGAAACACAGTTTATGAGGACAACAGGAGGGACTCCATCA
>JAGKTI010004918.1:0-15750 GCA_018397915.1 Birgus latro
CTCTCTCTCTCTCTCTCTCTCTCTCTCTCTCTCTCTCTCTCTCTCTCACACACACACACACACACACAGATACAGTAATGTAGTCAAGAAATATTGCTTCCCAGGTATGGCCACCAAACAGATGTTTCTAGTAATAAAATCTGCCATATTACTTATGTTAATCACTGACAATAAATGAAAAATAACAGCATCATAGATGTTATATATCACCTGTAAACTGATTTACCTGTGTTCGATTGTCCCCCGAACCATGAAGGAGAATGGGATGGAAAAATACTGTGTCTCCCTTCTCCATGCATAACATTGTCTTTGGCACATCATCGTAGCCTCGTACTCCATGGTACATCTTGTTCACTCCATTCTGCAATGTCAAATATACAAAGGGGTAATGAATTTCTTCTCTGATCAAAGCTATAGACTTAGATGGAAATGTACACAGAGAAACAACTCAACACATGGTAATCGTACTGTTTTATAAGATGCAATCAAATTTTGGAAGGGAAAGTGTAGATAATACTAGACTGACTTAACTGGGTATTACGGTCCGTTCTTAATGCTAATTACCATATTTTGCAGCGCAGAATATGCTGCAATGTGAAAGACGCACTCTGATTCTGGAAAGGCAGTTCTGAGAAAGAAAGTTTGTCACGACCAAGATGGCAGAAACGATGCTTGATATGAGTAGTTTTAACTCAAATACACACTCAACTTTCAGAATCTCTGTTCACTACTGCTGATCAGTCATTGGTTTCTTTATTTTTATGTAAATGAACAGGACAAGAAAACAAACAAACAACCCCTTCCTCAACCAAAAATTACTTTGCTCCACGACACCATGTAAACAATATTTATGTTTATGAACTGTCCGATTTCTTTCATACAGTAACTTGAGAATTACTATTCATCTCCACCTAAGTATAATTGAGGCACTGAGCTGCAGAGGAGTCCAAACACAAACACGGCCATGTTTGAGTTATGCATAGCACTGTACTCTCCATACCTTCCTCTTTCTGAAGGGATGAAAGACAGACTACACAAACGTTCTGATGGTTGAATATCATATAATACAACATGCACTATTTTCCTACACATTGGATGGATGGCTAGCCCACCAAGCCCAGCCACAGAGAGAACCAAACGTCATCCACACCCCATTCACATTACCACATAGTGCCCAACCAATCACACATAGCATTGTGCACTATCTAGGCCATTCTCGGCCAATCACCACACGCATACCGTGCCCATGTCCCGCCACCACCACCCTACCAGGTTCAGTTGTGTCTACGTCACCTCCCACTGCATTATCCTGCATCACTGTGTGTGTGTGTGTGTTTACGGTCAGTTAGTGCAATATGTCGAATAATTATAATCAGTAATCACAGTGATACTGAATAATCATAATCAGCAATCAATAATACTGCAACCTTTTTTTACCATAATTATTCATTACTGCACTGGACAGTGTTACTAGCTTATTTCCTTAATGAAGCCAATTATTATTTTTAAATAATTTATTACCTTTTTATTCAAAGTGCATGTATTTTTATACACTACTGCTATCCTCTCATGACAGAATAATCTTATTATTGTTTTCAAGCATATAATGAGTGGATGAGGAAAAGGGGCATCGAAGAAGTTGAGAGATAGAAGAGAGAGTTATATGTAAAGAGAAGGAGAGAGGTGAAAAGATTAGTAAGAGAGTGGATGAGGAATTTGGAAGGAATTTGAGTGTAAAGTACAGGGAATGTAAGAAAGTGTTCTGGAAAGAGATGACAGATGGAGAGAGCACTTCATTGAATTGTTAGACATAGAGAATGAAAGTAATGCAAGTATAAGTGGCTGGGGAATGGCTGGGAGAAGGAGGGATGTGAGAAGAAAGGAAGAAATCAGTAGGATGGAAGTGGTGGAAGCAATGAAGAAAGTTAAAATGGAGAAAGCCCTAGGAATTGATGGAGTGTGTGGTGAAATGCTGAAGCATGGGGGAGAGATAGTAATGGAATGGATGTGGAAGATGTGCAGATTGGTCTGGGAGGAAGGTAGAGTCTCGGAGGATTGGAGGTCGGGTATAATTATTCCCCTGTACAAAGGAAAAGGGGAAAAAGAAGTGTGTGGTAATCATAAGGGCATTTTGCCTTCTAAGTGTAATAGGAAAAGTATATGGTAGGATACTTATTGACAGAGTTAAGGAAATAACAGAGGAATTAGTTGAAGAAGAACAGGGAGGTTTTTAGGAAGGGAAGAGGTTGTAGACCAGATATTCATTCTTAGATCTTTAGTGGAAAAGTTTTTAGAGAAGGGAAAGAAGTTGTATGCAGCATTCATGGATTTGGAGAATGCATATGACAGGGTGGATAGACAAGGATTGTGGAAAGTGCTAAGAATATATAAAGTAGCTGGGATGTTGTTGAAGGCCGTGAAGAGTATGTATGAGGGTGCTAAGGCCATAGTGCGTGTGGATGGTGAACTGAGTGAATTTTTCCAACTGAAGGTTGGATTGAAACAAGGATGTGTCATGTCTCCATGGTTGTTCAATCTGTATGTGGATGGGGTTATAAAAGTGATACAAGGTAGGGCAGTGGATGTTGGAGCGGCCCTAGTGAGAGAGGACAGTGTTTGGAAACTCCCTGTTCTATTGTTTGCAGATGATACTGTGTTGTTGAGTGAAGACAAAGGGGAGCTGCAAAGCTTGGTAGATGAGTTTGGGAGAGAGTGTAAGAAACGGAATCTAAAGGTGAATGAAGGGAAGAGTAAAGTGATGGTCTTTGAGAGAAATGAAGTCAGTGAATATACAGTGAGATTGGATGGGGAGGATGGGGAGAATGTGAGTGCATTTAAGTACTTGGGTAGTGTGATGAGTAAGGATGGAAGTTTGGAGGGTGAAGTGCCTGAAAGGGTGCAGCAGGGAAGAAAGGTTGCTGGTTCCTTGAAAGCAGTGATAAGAAACAGGGATGTGAGCATGGAAGTGAAAAAGTTTTTACATGACAGTATTGTGATACCAACTCTAACATATGGAAGTGAAGCTTGGACCCTGTTGGAGGGACAGAAGTCAAGAGTGAAAGCAGTGGAAATGAGTTATTTGAGAGGAGCATGTGGAGTCACATGGAGAGACAGACTGACAGATGAGGAAGTGAAGTATTGTTGTGGTGTGAATGTGGATGTGATAGGAAGTGTTAAGAGAAACACATTAAGGTGGGTTGGGCATGTAGAGAGAATGGAGAGTGAGACTGACAAGGAGAGTGTATGTGAGTGAGGTGGAGGGGGGGGAGAGGGAGGGGAAGGCTGAGGATGAGATGGAGGGATGGAGTGTAGAGGTATATGAGAGATGGGGGTGTGAGCTGGGAGCAGGGCAGTGAAATGGCAGGGGACAGAGCAACATGGAGGCAATTTGTTTGTGGCCACCCCTTACAGGACTGAGGCATCTGGCAATAGATAGATAGATATTTTTCAGTTTTCACTGTTTTCTTTTTCTTCATTGTACTTTTCAGTCTTCATAACACTCTAATTTTTTTCTTGGACCTTTCTACCATCATTGTCTCCATTAATTTTTTTCTTGGACCTTTCTACCATCATTGTCTCTATTATATTTATTAACATTGTTACATTATTAATCTTATAAATGCCCTTTCTGTTGTTCAGTATGTGCTGAAGGTTTCTGAACCCCTGCAGCAAGAGAAAATCATATTCGTTGTTCTGTCATTCAAAATGCCATGCATTTTCAATAAAATTTTTACCTTATGTAATCAAATAAGACTAATCTACACTTTAATACCAAATTCAACTGCATACCTTGTACAGTAATCCCTCATTTACCTGAACGTGCAGTATCCAGACCTGTTCATTATCCGGACGCTGGACCTTGGCTCCATTAAACCATTATCCGAATTTACTTGCTATTATCCAGACGAAAAGGTCTCCGAGAACTTCGGCCGGCCAGCTGACATGTTCAAACATTCGGTATCATGGCCGCTAGGCTCGAGCCGTGAGCGCGAAGTAGGCCGTAACCCACAATCAGAGCTAAAATGTCTGTCCACCCCTGTACTGAACTCTCAATGAACCTCCAACCTCCAGCATCAGAGTAAAACAACTGTAACCCACAAATGGTTTCAAAATGGCCGTACGCATCCCCACTGAAAGTCTAAAGTCGTGTGGCCACCGGGCTAAGTCTTTCCCAACTGCCACTGACACTGTAAAACAGACCACAAGCCACGAGTACAAGTTTGGTGACAGTGGCCGTATGCCCCTCTACTGAACATCCAAAGTTGCCCAGTCACCGGGAGTTATATTTCTGCATGGCCCCTGGGCGTGTAACAGACTGCAAGCCACGAGTAAATGTACGGTGAAAGCGCCTGTCCGCCTTGTGACAGAAGGGTGAAAATCCTGCCCACAGCCTCGCTTCTCCCTCCTTCCTGTCCCTCCTCCATACCCTTCCGGCTCCTCCCTCACTCCCTCAGTCCCTCCTCTCCTTTGCACAGACAGCACTGACTCGTGAGTTTTTAAAGTTTTTTGCGAATGATTAGAATACTATTGGTTGTATCGAAATTCCAAAGTGACCTTGAGAAATCTCACAAAATTCTGCATCTAGACATGTGCTTAACTCTTGGAAGGTGCTGGCAAAATTTTGCACAATGATGGTAGGAAATTATATGAAGGTAAGTTTTACTCAGCACTATTTATTCTCACTGCATTTCTGTACATTTACTCATCAGTTTCCTCTGTTTTTATAAGCTTATCATATAGTATAAACACCAGCGAAGATGATGGTATACCATTAATACCAATTTCACCAGTTTCCAGTGGCCTATCTGACAGTGGAATTTTTTTGTGGCCAGGGAACAGCTATCATTGGTGTCAGATAACTGATTTTTCAACTGTCCTGAGGTTTTTTGTGGATTTTTCTTTGTTTATGCATTGTTTCCTTGGTGTTTAGCATTAACCTATGTGTGTTTTGATGTCTAAATATAGGATACTGACCTGAAAACAGTGCCAAAATTAGGAGGGGTACTGTATACAGTAGCAAATGGGTAAAGTGTTTTTTGGTTTTCATTGTTCTTTCTTTCATGGTTTTCTTGGTTGATCAGCATTATTTTGGATATTTCTGTGTGTGTTTTGATGTCTAAATATGGCAGATTGACCTGAAAACAGTGCCAAAATTAGGAGGGGTACTGTACACACAGCAGTGAATGGGTAGGGTGTTTTTGGTTTTCAGTGTTTTATTTGCATGGATTTTGGTGTTTAGCATTTCTCTGGATATTCTTTTGTGTGTTTTGATTTCTAAATATGGCAGACTGACCTGAAAACAGTGCCAAAATTTGAAGGGGTACTGTACATACAGTATTGTATTGGTAGGGTGTTTTTGGTTTTCATTTTTTTTTTTCATGGTTTCCTTGGTGTTTAGCTTTACTCTGGATATTCCTATGTGTGTTTTGATGTCTAAATATGCCTGAATGACCAGAAAACACTAAGCAAGCAGAGGTACTGTACAAATAGGTTAGGTATAGGTTGGAGGTTGGGTATAGATCGGGTCTGGGCATAGTAGAGGGGATAAAGTTCATTATCCAGACACTGCCATTACCTGGACATGCCTTTGGCTCAATTACGTCAGATAATTGAAGGATTACTCTATGTATCCCAGGATATGGCATCTGAAAGTCATGAAACTTTTAGCACGCTTTTCTCCGTTTTTTAATTTTTGGTGCTTGGCCTCCTCGGCAACTCAGTGCCGCAATTAATATGTATCAGCATATATAGACAAATGTTACAATTCCTGAAATGAATTTAAAACAAATCAATAAAATCTGTTCTTTCATTCATTTATAATATAAAGGCTATTAAAAATAAAAATACAGTATGCTCAACCCTCGATTTCCTGGACTAAAATGGGAGGAGACCAGTCCGGGAACCCCAAAAGTCCAGGAATCGCAAAAGTCCGGCCCCACACTTTGTTCAAATTCTCCAATATTGTCCGATAATTATACCTATATTATAGAGCATTCTAGAATGTAGGCTACCTATACCAACATAACTAACATACACAGTACATAAAATAATAACAATGACACAATAACAATAATAAAAACTGACACAATAGTGGTATTTTACTAGCTACAACCCTAAGAATGGTTGTTTAGACAGTTGTTGACAAGAATGTGGAGGGTACAATAGAAGAAAATCAGAAAGCTGAGGACAAAGAGAAAAATGAACAAAGAATGGAACACCACAAGGTGAGCCACCCACTCATCAGCTGACTGAGATACAAACACACAATCATTGAATGTGATCTCGATCTTGGACTGAATCGGCAATTTTAATTGGAAAATATTTTAATCTTTATTACCATATAGGTTTGCACACCTAATTATTTGAAATTCAGTCAAAAATTTGTGCTTAATTGCATTATTAATAGAAAATCAGGATTCGAAGCAAAAATTTCTTAGCTAGCAGAAGTGTTTTGCCTCTAGCCTAAAAACTCGCCTCGACAGACTTTTGTTTTGTATAAATATCGATTTACAAAGCAGATACATTTTTTTTAAATCAAATATTTATGCAAAATAGAAATCTGTCAAGGTGTGCTGATGATCAAAAGGGGAAATATCTGCAAACATTGGCGCATTTTAAGCTCTGATACCTAATGTTTTAATTAAGTTATATTAAGTACAATTTTTTTTAGCAGATTTCAGATAATTAGGTGTGTATGGGCCACTGTGGCAAAAAAAATTAAAATATTTTCCAGTGAATAGTGCTGATTCGGTATTTAGTCGCACTGAGTCAGGTGAGCTAAGTGAGTAGGAATGGATCGCATTGACTCTGTAAACCTAAGAAAACCACCTAGCTACCTCCCTACCGGACATGCATAACACTAATTTAAGACCTATTCACATAAATAACAGACACAAAGCATGAATTAATTGAAATTTAACCAGAAAATGATGATTTAGAGGTAAGTATGGCAGAGATGTTCACCAGCTGACAGCATAGTGAAAATAGGTATCAGACATGGACATCACTATGCATATCACCTGTTTCACAGCTTCTGCACTCAAATATGGGATACAAAGTATGAAATAAATAAAATGTAACCAGAAAATGATTTAGAGGTGAGTATGGCAAAGATGTTCACCAGTTGACAGCATAGTGAAAGTAAGTATCGGACATGGAAATCACTATGAAAATCACCTATTCTCACATCTTATGTACAAAAATATGGGATACAAAGCATGAAATAAATAAAATGTAACGAGAAAACAAAGATTTAGAGGTAAGCATGGCAAAGATGTTCACCAGTTGACAGCACTGTGAATGTAAATATTGGACATGAAAATCACTATGAAAATCACCTTTTCTCACATCTTATGCACCAAAATATGGGACACAAAGTATGAAATAAATAAACTGTTACCAGAAAATGATGATTTAGAGGTGAGTATAGCAAAGATGTACACTGGTTAACAGCATGCCGAAAGTCAGTATCGTACATGAAAATCACCATGAAAATCATCTTTTTCACAGCTTATGCATTCAAATATGGGACACAAAGCATGAAATAAATAAAGTGTATCCATAAAAAGATGATTTAGAGTTATGGCAAATTTTTACCACTTGACAGCATGCTGAAAATAGGTAACAGACATGAAAATCATTATGAAAATCACCTTTTTCACAGCCTATGCATGAAATTAATGAAATGGAAAGAACAAAACTAGGACCTTTGCAGTAGTCAGGATATTTACAACAAGGCTGTGGCTGTCGTGAGGAATAACCCGCCGCCTCCTCTCAGCTCTCCACTAAATCCTTGGCACTCTGAATTCTTAACACTGCGCATTCTTTTCTTATTTGTGCTGCACATCAAAATCACCAGTGTTCATTAGCACTTTGCACCAGTCTTTTCATTCTGAATTCTAAATTCTTAACACTGAACATGGTTTTTTTTCACTGCACAAAACTGTAAATTCCCGTGTCGTGTAGTGGCGAGTTCTTGCTGCTTAGTCACTGTCAGAGTCCGAGAGCAGGTGTTGCAGGTGGCCTAAGGGCTCATCGGTGGGATGTGGTGATGGACTACCCACTGCAGATGACTCAGAAGACAGCCGCAAACTCACATACAATGGCGACTCCACCGTGGCCGATGTGCTGGGCTGTGGCTCAGAGCTGGAAGGCCTGTCTTGGGAAGGCAGCGGTGTGGAGCCAGGGCTGAGCACAGCGAGGGTAATGGGCCTGAAAAAACTGTCAATGGTTGATTGACGTAAGGAACGACGATTCTGGTGATTGACGATGCACTGCCTAAAAGTGTGCACTTCCTCCACAAGTCCCAGGGGCCCCATCTCCCTGTCGCACTCTGGGTGTTCAAGGTAGTCCAAGACGAACTCCACATGTTCCCAGAGTGCACTCAGCTTGGGGATGGCTGGAGTAGTGATGTGCTGAGAGTCTGCATCATCGTCGCTGTTCTCATCGGAATCTTCAAGCTGGGTACTCGTACCAGCAACTGAAGATGTGATTTCAATATCAGACATGATCTGATGCCCAGGATTGCCCTCATCGTCATCCAACCACTCACGCACTTCGTCGACATCCACATCGTTGTCACCCACATGAAGACGTGCATGGAAGTCATGCACGTTAAAACCTAGAAAGTCGTGCACCACATCAGCTCCATGAAGCAGATGAGACCAACCACTTTCCAGAGTCTTGACAGAGACTTCTTCCATGCACTGGCCCAGCTGTAGATGGCAGACTTGATATTGTCGCAGCGAAGGTTTTCCACAGTCCACTGGCCTCGCATGTCCCGTCCCTCCCTGCGCTTGTCCTCGTCCTTGAGGTCAACCATCACCTCGTCCAGGAACTTCCAATGGTACAGCCTCTTCGTAGCCACGATCACTCCTTAGTCCACTGGCTGGATGAGAGCAGTAGTATTAGGTGGCAAAAACAACACCTAATGCGGCCATTCTCAGCCACCAACTCCTTATCAGACAGATGCGCAGGTGCATTGACCAGAAGAAGGAGGGCCTTTAACTGGTTGTGTGGGATTCCCAGTTTGTTGTCTGATAATGGATAACCTCCTTGACGAAGTGCTGGTGAAACCAATCTCTGAAGATCTTGGCTGTGAACCAAGCCTTCACAGAATGGTACCACACGACAGGAAGGACATCCATCAACCCACGAAGGCACCGAGGCTGCATCGCACAGCCAACAATAGCAGGCTTGAGCTGGTGCATGCTGTTAGCATTGGCACAACACAAAGCAGAGATCCATTGCTTCAAGAGCTTGTGGCCAGGTATACGCTTCTCCGTCTCCTCGGCGAGAGTGTTTTTGGGCAGCGAGCGATAGAATAGGCCAGTTTCATCAGCATTATAGACTTGACCGAGAGTGAGCCCTCCCTATCAATCAAGCCCTTAACCTTCTGACGAAACTCCTCTACTCCCTCCTTGTTGGCGTCCAGAGCTTTGCCATGGGCCTTACGGTTGGTAAGTCCGTGTTGTAGCTTGAACGCGAAGAGCCAACCCTCGGATGCCTTGAAGTCTGGGGTGTTATGTAACCTTGTGAACTTCTTGGCAGTGGCTTTCAGTTCCATACCACACACCAGCAGCACGTTGTTGACAATATCAAATCAGCATGGAATGATCAATTTCTGCAAACCTGGGAGGAAACATAACCTTCTTCTCCACGTTCCGTTTGGTTTTCAATGTGAAGTCGGCCATGTACTGGTGGAGTTTTTCCCGGGACCTCTTGATATCAAACAAGGTAGAGCAAGGAAGGTGGAATTCATGGAGGATGCATGATGTTGAACATCCCGCATCCACTTTCTCCAATATCTCCCGCTTCTTCTCCAGAGTCAAAACCACTCGTCTCGTCTTCTTGGGCGGCGGGGCCATCATCACACACACGATGAAGAGGCAGAAGAGGAGCAGCAAGGCCTGCAGCAGGTAGGGCACCACCAAAAACCAAGCACGTGAGCGGCCATGGCGAGAAGCGTGCACTCTATCCGGTGGGTGAGCGGGAGCTGGGGAGGCAGCAGGCTGGCTCCAGTGGACGTCGGAGCAAGTGGCGCGTAAACACAGCCGTTTGGCGCTGCGCACCAAATTCAAACTTACGGGTAAAAAAAATAAAATCGGATTTTTTTCGGGTTTCTTGCATTTTTTTTTACATTTTTGGGTTCCGAACACCCCAGCCAACGACGTCCGGGCAGTGGGGTGTCCAGTTATTGGGCGTCCGGATAACAGAGTGATTACTATATTTATAATGTCATTTGAGAAAGGTAAGAGGCAAATGCGATATTGCCACGAGTTAGGAAGGTGGCATGAAGCAGAGTGGTGACCAAGATGCGTTTCATGTATAGTATGAAAATATCTTCTTGTGTGTGTTACAAATACGCTTTATTAAGCGAAATTCTTGCTAAAATTATACTGTGCTGTGCAGCAGACTACTTATAGTTTTGTATGAGAGAATAATGGCCGGACTTTTGTGAGAAACCCAGACTTGTACGGGCATTTGTCTGGCATTTGATAATATTGTCCGGCCTAAGCCCGTGTCCAGGAAATCCAAAATCCGGGAAATAGGGGTCCACCAAATTGAGGGTCGAGTGTACACTTTATCTCCAAATCAGTTGGTTATATGTATATTAAAATCACAGACAGCACAAACAGAGTTTTAAAAAACTCAAGTACAGTGAATGTTTACATTTTATTTACCCTAAAAGTGCCTCATACTTGGCAGATTCATACTCAACACCTCCGATGTTACGGTATTTTCCCACATTCAGTCTCAACTCAGTGCAATGTGAGACCACTGTAACTGGCAGCTGATGTCTCATTATCAACAGACAACACATTCATATCCTTAAATGAAAAAATATACTTTAACAAACAAACCAAATGAAATACAACATGAGTCATTTTTGCTAAGCTGATTGGTAAAATACAAACATGCTCTTGAACACTCCTTTGTCACCATCACTAAATATGTATGCACTCTCACTACACTAACCTCTAATTACCTCCACAAGAATATAAAAATGTAGCACATGAATATAGACTATAAACAAAATGCAAATTACAATGTTTTACAACTGAAGTTCAATATAGTGAGGCTGTTTGGGAACAGGGTCCCTACTCTCTTCCCTCAATATCACTCACTCACTGTCAGATATGTTTGCCTCACAACACCAACATTTAACAAAGGATACTTAACTATTCAGAATTTACTAAAAACATTCACCTCAAAACATATCAAATACAGTGAATACATCAACTGCTATGCCTTAGTAACACTGCTGCCTCCCAGTTGCTATGGCACACACACACTCTCACAAACACACACACACACACACACACACACACGAACGCATACAAGCCACACACAACACTCGCTCAACTTATTATAGTGAGCTACCATTGTACAGTACATAACAGCTCTATGTAAAGCACAAGAAAAATGCAGCCCCATTATCAGAACATAATTTTGCACTGGAAATGTCAAGGCAAATACCAGTTAGAGAGATAGATATATAAAATTACAGATGGACAGGTACTACTGAGATAGACTGACATTCATTCTACCACCCGACTCCCTTACACACATATCAAAATCATACACCACTCCTTCAAACATTTTGTACCAGTTTCAGTTGAAACATTAGGTGAGCAAGGGAAACCCTTTCTCTTCCTTATCCTGTTTTATTCTAAAAGCCCCCAAGCATGGATAACCAACCACCTGCAATTATTCTCTTATTATTGCTAAAGCAAACATTTTTACTGGACAAATGCGAAACTTTTTAAACTACGGGCATTTGATCCAGTATATATGAACCCCTTCAGTACATGATGTTTCCTGAACTGAATAACACCATCTGCCAAGCAAGATTAAATTACCCTATAAAATACATTACAGTGCAGTCAGATCCCACTTAGCAGGGGTTATGTACCAGAACACTTCATGAATGTTGAATTCCATGAATAGCCCAAACCTACCAGAGAAATCACTGATTTCAATGTTTTAGCTATTCCTATTACCTACAAATCCATTATAGTACCTGTAAATTCATTTTATGGCACATTAATACAGGGCTTCCTAAAAAGACACCACAGGATGATATACAAACCCTTCTGGGTACAGTTTACTATACTCACTCTGCAATGACGACGGTGACAGTTTGCCGTGTGCTGAATAGCACAAACCTATACTTGGTAAATGCACTGCTTAACTGTATAGGACAGTATTTCTCACAGAAATCATGCAAGAAAATCACTTTTGAACCACTAGGAACAGCTAATGCTGTGGGAAAAACATGATATCTTGAAATAATTTCTCAGAAAAATCCACGAATACGTGAACCCACAAATAGTAGGGGTTGGCTGTACTGGCTTGAAGAGATTATGATAAGTGGTTTATCATTGTGCTCCTACCTGGACTTCTCCCAATCCTCCCTCCTTAATTATACCCACACCGCCCTCACACCCACGCACACATGCAGTGGGTTGCATTCACCATCGCTGGTCATGACAGCTTTGCTAGGGAAGCAGTGAGGCAGGCAGTGAACATGATTGCTCACTCTGATCATTTTTTCTGCAGTGAAATGGCAGACACTGCTATGAGCACCCTTCAGGCACTGCTAATTTCAAATATTGTATTAAATAACCGTGGTAGGTGTGGGTGCCCATCATCCGCACAGATAGTGTAGCGGTACTTTATTTTAAGATGGCTCTGCATTAAGTGGCAAGCCAAATGATTTCCTGTAAACCAGGAAATCATTTAATAAGCTGAGTGGTAACCTTATAACCAACCAACATGTGTTCCTTATGTAACAAGTGGGTTGGCGGAGGGTTAGTACCCCTCCCCGGAAAACAACAACTGAAAATATAAACAAGGAAGCCTCTGACCGGGAATGACCAACAGATGACGACTAAGGACCGAACAAAGGACATGGTATGGATTGCAACATGGAATGTAAGGGGTGCGAATGATGCGGTAAAAGAGAGAGAGAGAGAGAGATTGTTCAGCTGCCTGAGGGTGCAAAAATGGACATACAGTATGTGGAATAACTGGGACTAAATGGTTTGGTGAGAGTGGGAGTATGGATGGGGTACATGTGCGGGAGTAGGTGAGAATGAGAGGGCAAAAGAAGGATTATGTATTGTTGTGTGCAAGAACTGGAAGATAAGGAAGTATACATCAGCTGGTTCAAGGACTGTGGGTAAGACTGAAAGCAGGACTACAAACGTGGGCGATTGCATGTGTGTATGCGCCAACGCAAGATCGTGCAAGTAGAGTGAAAGAAGAGTTCTGGGGAAATGAGGAAGCATGCATGGAAAAGTTTGAAAGGAATGAGAGAGTGTTTTTGACTGGAGGTATGAATGGAAACAGGAATGTGAAGGTGGATGGAGTAGCTGGTGAGTGAGGTGTGCCTGCAGAAGCCATTGAGAATGGCAGTGCTCTAGTGGACATTTGTGCAGGGAGGGGGGTAATGATAGCCAATACCCTCTTTAGGCACAAAATGATGCACAGGTAAACACTGGAGAGTCATGAGAAAAGTGGGTGGTGAAATGAATGAACAGAGGGCAATGACTGATTATGTGTGTGTGGATGACAGAATGAGAAGGTGTACAATGGATGCAAGAGCATACAGAGGTTGGGAGAGTGAACTTTCTGAACACCACATGATGGCAGTGAAAGTCAAAGTTCAAATGCAATGGAAGAATAGGAGGAGGGAAGGACAGGAAAAAGTAGTCCAAACAAGGAGGGTAGAAAGGTTCCAAGAAGATGGAAAAAGGGCAGACTATAAGAGAGAAGTGGAGGACTGATTGGGTAAATATAGGCTCATTTTGGTGAAAGTTTAATCCCAGATCGATCCTGGATCGAGATAAAGTCAATCCTGACAGCTGATCCTATTTTGGCAAGGCACAGTCCTGGTCCTGGATTGGAGTGAAAGATGATCCCGAATCGATCTGAGGCAGTCCGCCTCCCCGAGGTAGACTGAGCTGGGCGATCCTGGATTGTGACGTCACATCAAAACAAATATAGCGTCAGCTCCTACACTGCAAATGCCTTATTTACCTTTCCCCCCCCCTTAACATATTGATAAAATGCTACTGTCAGTTACTACAGTGGATATGAGGGGCTCAAATGTGTCTGGTTTCATCAGTAATGGGACCATATTGCTGAAAATGAGAACAGAATTACTGCTGACCAAATCCTCCATCTGAACTTTCAACCACCATCGTTTTGTTTACAATCAAGAGGGGCACCGGGGTGTCGCCATGGCAACAGGATAAGCCGATCCGAAACTGCTGGACTATTTTGGTGTGACCCTTCTGGATCAATAATCCAATCCCATTGATCCCGCCAAAATAGGCCATATGATTTAAAGCGGATTGGTGAGGTGCAAGATGTGTGCAAGATATTCACAAAACAAATCTGCACAGCATGTGAGGTGGTGTGTGGGGTGAAGAGAAGATGAAAGGGAGTGCAAGAAACAGCGTGGTGGAATGAAGAGGCGAGACAAGATGTGGCATGAGCGAAGAAAGCGTATCATGAGTGGATGGGAAGCAGGGGTGTGGAGGAAGTTGAGAGATAGAAGAGAGAGTTATATGTGGAAAGGATGAGAGGTGAAAAGATTAGGAACAGAAAGTAAGAGCGTGGATAAGAATTTGGAAGGAATCTGAGTGTACAGTGGAGGGAATGTATGAAAATGTTCTGGAAAGTGGTAAAAATAGTTTGACAAGGTGTTAAAGAAGGTAGTTTGGGAGTGAAAGATAAAAATGGTAGACTGCTGGTAGAGAAGGGAGGAAAAGTGAGGAGAAGGAGAGAATACTTTAAGGAACTGTTAAACATAGCAAGTGGAAGCAAAGTGAGTATAAGTGGCTGGGAAATGGCTGGAAGAAGGAGGGAGATGAGAAGACAGGAAGGAATCAGTGAGCTGGAAATAGTGGAAGCAATGAAGAAGGTCAAAATGGGGAAAGCCCCAGGAACTGATGGTGTGTGGAGAAACGTTGAAGCACTGGGGAGAGATAGTAGTAAAATGGATATGGAAGATGTGCAGATTGGCATGGGAGGAAGGTAGAGTCCCGGAAGATTGGAAGTCATGTATAATTATTCCCTTATGTGTGCTAGGTGGTGGCAACCATCATTGACTCACTTGATGTAGCGCTGCCTACTTCTTCCTTAGCCTTTATCATTCCATTTCTGTGCCTCCCCTCCTCTCTTCCTATTTCTCCCATCTTTCCTGTCACTTCTTGTTGCTTTTCTTTCCTTTACAGGTGGCTTTACATTGAGTGACAAGCCAAATGGTTTCCTGTAAGCCAAGAAATCATTTACAACACTGGGTGGTAACCATATAACCAAACTATATGTGCTCCCTACGTGTCAACAAGTGAGTTGGTGGAGGGTTAGTGCCCCTTCCCGTAAAATAAATAACTCAGCGACAAATGGCCACCCCTTACGGGATTATGGCGTCTGGCAATAGATAGATAGATAGAAAATGGAAAGGGGGGAAAAGAAGTGTGAGTAATCATATGGAGAATCTGTCTTCTTAGTGTAACAAGTAACAGAGTTTGGGAAAGAACAGAGGAATTAGTTGGTGAACAAATGGGAGGTTGTAGGAAGGAAAGAGGTTGTGTAGATCAGATATTCATTCTTAGGTCTTTAGTTTCTAAAGAAGGGAAAGAAATTGTATGCGGCCTTAATGGATCTGGAGAAAGCATACAACAGGGTGGACAAAAAAGGAATGTGAAAAATACAGTAAATGCTCAATTTAATGAACTA
>JAGKTI010004918.1:25245-47774 GCA_018397915.1 Birgus latro
TGATAGTGCCATACACCTGGAATTGGCTAATTGTCACTTAGCAACATCCCATCTGCACTCGTTCGCTAATTTCCCCTGCTTTTTTCCCCTTGAAAAATGCCGTATGACCTATTCTCGAAATATAAATTTATATAATAAACAAAGGGAGAAGCCTGAGTGAAATTTATATTCACCTGGAACTACATAATTAATTATGTACAGTAAAACCTCAATATAACGGACTTCAGTAGACCGGAATTCGCTTTTATCGGACTCGAGGAGCTACCGGACTAAACTCCTATATATCGGAGAAAGTCCGATAAAGCCAGAAAGCAGTCCGGACTGCCTGACAACTTCAGCTATGTTCACCATAATAAGACAAGTAAAAGGCATGTTCTTCAGTGCACAGTACAGTATTATTATACCTTTTGATTAATATAGTGAAGGTATAACACAGTACAATACTGCAATGGTGGTGAAAACCACTGATGGAATCCGGACTAATGTCTGATATATCGGAAAAAGTCTGGATTAGCAGAGGTAAGTCCGGATGTCGCTTTTATCGAAAAATCGCATATTTCGGACTGGCCTGAGCCCCAATTAGTCCGTTATAGTGAGGTCTTATTGTATTGTGTAGATTTCCTACGACTTATTTCATAGCATATACATTAGCAGGTGACAAACCCTTGGCTACCCAGATATGTACATCATTCAGTTCACTGTCATCCTTCAAGGTGGAATCACATCGCAGTAACGCCTCTCCATTTCCACCGCTTTTGCGCCCATTGTAAAAGGCCCTGTGACCTCTACCGCCACTAAACATTGTGTGGGAAGCAGTAAAGGACTACGTGACTCTGCTGTTGACATGAACTAGCCGAATTATCGATGATAATGATGGATAGTGACTGATACTTGGAGTAATGACAGTGAAAATGAAAGCTTCGGTCTTCACATAGTTTACTGAACGAGAAAGTGAATGCCTGGAGCGAAAATAAACTACTATTACTGAAGGAAACTTATCGATAAATACTGTAGATATATATATATAAGTGTAATAAAGTACTAGAAATAATAATGTGTAAGTGTGTATATGAATAAGAAATGACAGAATACGAGCGGTGAACTAGCACGAGTGGGAGGCTCGTACGAGCTCGTATTTTACATTGTTTTCACAGTGTTTTTTTTTTTTGGAGTATGGATTCCAAACTACCTGGAAATCTTTGAATAGTGTTTCTAGTGATAATATCGGGCAGTGGTTTTCATATTACGGGATGTCGGGAAGTTTAAAGTGGGGACTTCGTTACCCAACTTCAGAAGTCTCCACAAGTTCTACGGTAGTCAACGAAGGCTCAACAAACATCCCACGAGAAAGCTTAAGGTATGTGCCATAAGCATATGTAATTATAATATTCTAGGCCTGATTTTTGGCAAATATTTTTAAAAAGTCAGTCGGAGCGCGAATTACCCCCGCGGGATGTGCAAGAACTGCATCCGTCATCCCCGCGGTTAAGGGGTAAATGGAATTATGTTTGATTTAACTGATTTCTTCTGTTAAATAGGACAAAAATACCAGAAAAAAAAAATATAAATAAATAATGCCATTAGCTCAGGCCTCCGTTAAATCGGTGATGGTTAAATTCATCATCTACCATGTTAACAATAGACGGAGTAAATGGAAAGTTGTTGAATGCAGTGAAGAGTATGTACTCGTATAAGGGTGTTTCGTGGTAGGTGGGGGCACTCACCATCCACTCACTCAATGTAGTGCTGCTCTCGGGTGTCTGCCCTTTCCTCTCCTCCATCCTTCTTTCCTTCAATCCTCTTCTGTCTTTCTTTCCTTCATTCTTTCCTTGTCCTTCTGCCTATGGGTGACTCTACACTCCCTCTTCTATCTTTCTTTCCTTCATTCTTTCCTCGTCCTTCTGTCTGTGGGTAACTCTATACTGAGTGACAAGCCAAATGGTTTACTGTACACCAGGAAACCACTTCCTACACTGGGTGGTAACCATATAACCAAATTTTGGTGCCTGATGGTTTAGAGGGTAATTACAGTGCTCCAATCAGATTGAGCTGGTGAAAGTTTATATCCAAGGGGTGGTTGGGGTTTATTGCTCATGTAATGCCACTCAGGGATGAGTGAGGCTGGTCACTCTCATCTTAAATGTCAGGACCAACTTGCCTAGCCCCGGGCTCCTACACTCCTCTGTGGGGCGACATAGAATTGGATAGTGGATGGATGGATGAGGGTGTTAAGGCCGCATTGCCTGTGGATAGTGAACAGAGTGAATTTTTCTATTTGAATGTTGGATTGAAACAGGGATGTGTCATGTCTCTATGGTTGTTTAATCTGTATATGGATGGGGTTATAAAAGAGATACAAGGTAAGGAAGTGGATGTTGGAGCAGCCCTAATGAGACAGGGCAGCATTTGGAAACTCCCTGTACTGTTGGGAGAAGATGATTTTCTACTATGAAGATGAAGAGGAACTGTGAGGCTTGGTGAATAAGTTTGGAAGTGTGTGTAAAAAACGGAATCAAAAGGTGCATGTAGGGAAGAGTAACATTATGATCTTCAAAAGACATGAATCAACTGGATGTACAGTGAGGTTGGATAATGAGGAAATGGAAAATGTGAGTGCATTTAAGTACTCGGGTAGTGTTATGAGTATTAGTGTGATGAGTAAGGATGGAAGTTTAGAGGGTGAAGTGCTTGAAAGGGTACAACAAGGAAGAAAGGTTGCTGGTACAGTACTTTGAAAGCAGTGATAAGAAACGGGGAAGTGAGCATGGAAGTAATAAAGTCGCTGCATGACAGCATTGTGATACCAGCTCTAATGTATGGAAGTGAAGCTTGGACCTTGTTGGAAGGACACAAGTTAAGAGTGAGAGAAGTGGGAATGAGTTATTTGACAGAAGCGTGTGGAGTCACATGGAGAGACACACTGACAAATGAGGAAGGAGTGTCGTGGTGTGGATGTGGATGTGATAGGAAGTGTTAGAATAAACACATAGAGGTGGTTTGGCCATTTGAAGATGGAGAGTGAGAGACTGATGAGGAGAGTATATGTGAGTTAGGTGGAGGGGAGGAGAGGGAGGTCAAGGATGAGATGGAGGGATGGAGAGGAGAGATATGAGTGAGGGGGGCGTGAGCTGGGAGCAGGGCAGTGAAAAGGCGGGGGACAGGGCGACATGGAGGCAATTTGTTTGTGGCCACTCCTTATGGGATTAAGGTGTCTGGCTATAGACAGGTAGATAGTTATTGTTAATTATGCTACATAGTAAATATATCCATTTTCATAACAGTAACTGACTGAGCCCCTAAGTGGCTTTGACACTGCTAAAGTACTCAAGTAATGGCTGAAAAATACAGGGTAGTTGTAATTTCAGGCAGTATTGCTTAACATTAGAACTGTTTTTCCTGTTTTCACTACCAATAATATAAGACTATTCCCATCTATGATACTCTTGTCTCAAATGAAACAAAATATCTGTAAGAGAAGCCAGCCTAAGAAGGGTGATTGAATTTCCATATGCGACAGATATCTTATAATGACTACGCAGTCGCGCTAGCTAACATCTCTCCAAAATGACTGCCTCTCTGGTTAATGACTGGATGACAAGCAAAGTGATCATGACTGCCTTTCCGAAGGTTAGCAGGCAGTTCAGCAGTGATCATGTTAGCTTGCTAGAGTTGGGTGAATGCTAGACACTAAACTGCTAGACTCCTAGACCATCACATGGCCAGTTGTACTGTAAACAAACTGCGAGTGTTTTGTGTTCTTGAGGTGTTTCAAAAATTTGCAGAGTATATACACAAGTGCATGTATATAATTTCATTACAATAATTCAACAGTGTTTATAATCTAGTAAATACCTGTGACTGCCAAGCAGTGAGGTGATCATCTGTATAAGAGTGTCTTTTAAATGGAGCCAAGCTAACCTGTCTAGTCTGGCCTCCAGGACACATGGGGATATTTTAACATAATTTTAAGACAAAAAAGTGTGCCTTACATGCCGCAAAATATGGTACAATAAACTCTCTATTATCCAATATAATAGAGCCAAAGGCATGTCTAGAAAGTGGATCCGTCCGGGTAATGGACTTCTCCCTGGCCCCCCTTCATACTTTGAAAGTCATTGTAAAAGGCCACTACAGGACATCATACAAAGCTTTGTTCCTGTTGTTTAGCACTACTCTATCTGGTCAAGTGGACCTATAAACCACAGCCAACCGATTACCATGGTCATCCAGACCCATCAACCACAGACGAGCAATCACCACTGCAGGTCCATACCCTGCACTGACATGAAAAAAGACAGTCCAACCAGGCGAAAATGTTCACGTGGCCATAATTTCCACCCGAACGCAAGCATTTTGTCCGGATAAAAGGGAAAAACATACAACTAATAGTTTCAAACAACCAAATCACAGCATCCATGTAACAGATTGTTCGGATAATGGACGTCTGGATAAGAGAGGGATAACTTAGGTAACTGGGGAGTCTGCACCATCTTATGTACACTGACCATAATCCCCAGCCTTGTGTACTAGTATTAACTGTTTCACAAAGGTCTATAAATACATAAACTGCATATACCCTGTAACAACAACACTAAACCTCCCTGTTCTTCTGCAACTAATTCCTCTGTTATTTCCCTAACTCTGTCAATAAGTATCCTACCATATACTTTTCCTATTACACTAAGAAGATAAATGCCCCTATGATTACCACAAACTTCTTTTTCCCCTTTTCCTCCGTACAGGGGATTAATTATACCCGACTTCCAATCATCCGGGGATCTAACTTCCTCCCAGGCCAATCTGCACATCTTCCACAACCATTCTACTACTATCCCTCCCCCATGCTTCAGCATTTCACCACACACTCCATCAATTCCTGGGGCTTTCTCCATTTTAACTTTCTTCATCTCTTCTACAACTTCCATCCTACTGATTTCTTCCTCTCTTCTCACATCCCTCCGTCTCCCAGCCATTCCTCAGCCACTTATACTCACATTATTTTCATTCTCTATGTACAACAAATCGTTAAAGTGTTCTCTTCATCTACTCACTTTTTCTCTCTTCTCCACTAGTAATCTACCATTTTTATCTTTCACTCCCCAACTAACTTCTTTGGCACCCTGTCTAACTCTCTTTACCTCTTTCCAGAACATTTTCTTGTAAGAAAAATACATATAGGAAAGAAAACGGATCTGCAATTTATTTTCATTGATTTGGAGAAGGCCTTTGACAGAGTTTCCAGACAGGTGGAGAAGTGGGCAATAAGAAAGCTTGGGATCATGGAGTGGCTGGTTAGAGTGGTTATGCCTAGGTATGTGGGTGCTCACACCCAGGTGAGGGTGAATGGAGATTTGAGTAATGGGTTTTCCATGAATGCTGGTGTGCATCGGGGGTCAGTCTTGAGCCCTGTATTGTTTATCACGGCACTTGAAGCACTCTCACATGACTTCAGGAATGGATTCCCATGGGAGATGTATGCCGATGAGCTGGTGCTGACTGCAGAGAATGAAAGGGAGGCAGAGGAAAGATTTAGAAAGTGGAAAGATGGTATGGGGCACAAGGGCTTGAGAGTAAAGGCAGATAAAGTAAAGGTGAAGATATCTTGGGTTGGTGGCAGTACTGTCAAAGAAGAGGGAGAGTGGCCATATACAGTTTGCCACAAAGGCATGCAAAGTAATTCCTTTTTGTGCAGTGTTTCTGATAAGTGGGTGCATAAGAGATGTAGTGGTATCAGAGGTAGACTGTGAGATAATGATGATTTCATGTATGTGGTGTGTTGGGAAGTGCATGTGGAAATTGTCAGGCAAGTTGGGATCACTCATGCTGGTAAGCCCCTTGAGTGTGTGGAAGAGTTCTGTTATGTGTGACACATGTTATGTGCTGAAGGTGGAACTGCAACTAGCTCTGTGATTAGAGTGAGGATTTGCTGGAAGAAGTTCCGGGAGCTGTTACCTCTCCTGACATTGAGAGGGTTCTCCCTCCGTGCTAAAGGATCTTTGTATGCAGCATGTGTTAGAAGTGTAATGTTGTATGGTAGTGAGACCTGGGCAGTAAAGAAAGAGGATATTCACAGGCTCAAATGTACAGAAATGATAATGATTAGATGGACGTGCAGTGAGTCCTTGAATGCAAGGCCTGGGGGGGCTAAGTTTACCATGGAAGAGTTAAGAGGAAGGATGGGACTGGAGTGTACTGGTGTTGTGATGACGAGAAGCAGACTGAGATGGTCTGAGCATGTGGAGCGGATGGGGGATGACAAGTGGGTGCAGAAAGTGAGAAGTGTGAATGCTGGGGGTAGTGTTGTGAAAGGCATACCGAGAAAGACTGGACGAGGTCATAGAGTGTGACCTCTGGGGTAAGGGACTGAATAGGGAGGCTGCCAGAGATCGACATGCATGGAGAACCGCCATTAGGTGACCAAGGCCAATGCATGCAAGCATGTGGGAGCTTTTTTTTAAAGAAAACAAAATGATAAGAGATACTACAATGTCTTCCAGTCATTATGAAACATCTTAGACCCACCTCCCACTCAGGGTAATCATGCTGTTCTAGAACCCCTTTGTGAGACCCAGGAAGGACAAACAGGCAACCATTGTCTGCGTCAATCTTTTCCATGGCTGTCCATGCACACACAATGCGGTTTGCAGGCCTGAAAACAGCAATGTTTACATATCAGTTAACTGCAAGAACTGTACGAAATACAAGCAGAGAGATATTGAAAATAGGATAAGGGGAGCATCAGTCAATATGATTATTACAGCAAATTTTATGACAAAATAGGTTTTGGTGATCTATCTTCTTCTTCTTTTTTTTTCTTTTTTTAACCATCAAGAGTATAGGGGCCCATTGCTAAGCTATACAGTCCTGATGTTTAAGGTGAGGATGACCAGCCTTGCTTGCCCTAGAGAAGAATTATGTGAGCAGTAAAACCAAACCACCCTTAGGATGTAAACCCTTACAGGCCCCATCTGGTTCCAGCACCTTAACCCATTAGACCACAAGGCATCATCTGGTGGTATGATTACCACCCAACATAGAAAATTTATTCTTCATTACAGGAAACCATATGACTTATCATTAATGCACAGAATTATCCTACCTAAGGGTACACCATCTGGCTTATCACTCACATGCAGAATCAGCCTAACTAAATGTATCACTAGGCAGCACGGCATCGGGTAGGTGGACAGTCACAGAAATGCCCAGACAAAAGCAGTAACATAACATCTTAACCATTACAAGCAATTGGTGAGGGGACAATTTCAATACTACTTCAAGTCACGGAAGGAGATGATAATGATGATGCCTATAGCCTGACATCATGATACTGTATGAGGTGACCGTTTGTCTTTGAGTCAGTGGTTTTATGGGGATGGGCACTAACCCTTTGCCAAGCCACTTGTTGACACAGGGAACACATGTGGGTTAGTTATATGGTTACCACCCTGTGTTGTAAATGGTTTCATGGCTTAATGGAAACCATTAGACTCTTCACTCAATGTAAAGCCACCTGAAAAGGAGAGAACAGTAATAAAAAGTGACAAGAAAGATGAGGGAAATGTGAAGAGAGGAGGGCAGACACTGAAAAAGAATGATAAAGGTGAAGGAAAAAGTAGGCAGCACATCGTTTTTTTTTTTTTTTTTTTTATGTGTCCAACTCTGGGCATAAGCTTCATAGCCTGCTATCAAGGCCCAGCAGTCCTCCTACATACCAACACCTATACATGTCACCACTTTGGTGCTAACACCCACCGTCCATATTGAATACATGCTAGGGCTGTCTCATACAGGACTGGTGTATTGGTATTAGCGAGGGTATTTTTACGACATGTCGGCGGGTCTTCTGGTAGATCAGTAAAACCTGATTTAATGAGATTCGAATCCTTAAACTGTTCCCTGCCCCAGTGAGGATTCGAACCTGGGTCCGTCGGGACTGCAAGCCACCTCTCTACCGATCGAGCCACCGCCTCCCCAAATGAGTGGATGATGGCTGTCACGACCTACCACAACTACTACTGCTAATAATAATAATTAAAATGTGGTAGGTGGGGGCACTCACCATCCACTCACTCAATGCCGTGCTGCGCACAGGTGTCTGCCCTTTCCTCTCCTCCATCCTTCTTTCTTTCCATCCACTTCTGTCTTTCTTTCCTTCATTCTTTCCACGTCATTCTGCCTATGGGTGACTTTACACTCCCTCTTCTGTCTTTCTTTTCCTTCAGTCTTTCCTCTTCCTTCTGCCTGTGGGTGACTCTACATTGAGTGCCAAGCCAAATGGTTTCCTGTACACCAGGAAGCCATTTACTAAGCTGGGTGGTAACCATATAACCAAATTTTGGCGCCTGGTGGTTTAGTGGGTAATTACGGTGCTCCAATTGGATTGAGCCAGTGAAGGTTTGTATCCAAGGGGTGGTTGGGGTTTATTGCTCACGTAATGCCATTCAGGGATGAATGAGGCTGGTCACTCATCTTCAATGTCAGGACCAACTTGCCTAGCCCCGAGCTCCTACGCTCCTCATGGGGCAATGTAAGATTGGATGATGGGTGGATGGATCGATGAAAAAATAATAATACAGTACAAACTCCCAAAATCTGAATTACTTGGGTACAATGGCTCTACAGATAACTGAAAACTATGGAATACTGAACCATAATGATACCATCAGCAGTCAGTACAACATAGTACCTTGTATTAGCAATTTTATATCTATTCTTATATGCCTAAAAAAAAAAAAAAAAAAAAAAAAAAAGGTTGAGTATGTTCTTGTTCCTGTTGTTGAGTAATCTTGGTCTGTCTGGCCAAGAAGACCCATCAACTGCAGGCAAACATCCTCCCCTGCAGGGCCATCACATGCTTTAAACCAATGTTCCACTGCTGCAGCCAAGTGCGGATGTTTGGTTCCGAATTTGCACCTCCACCCAGTTAACAGGGGCACCACAAAATGGTAGGCTCCACATCATCCCGTTATTTGGTTATGGGGTTATCACTCATTGCTGTAAATGGTTTCCTGGGTTACAGTATGCCATTAGACTTGTCACTCAGTGTAGAGCAGCTTGAACTGGAATGAAGAGTAATAAAAGGTAACAGGAAGTATGGGAGAAATAGAAGAGGAGAGCAGATGTAGGCAAAGAATGATAAGGTGATGGAAGACACAGCACCACACACTGAGTGGATGATATCATTGTGAGGACAGGTGATCGGAACACCCCCATTAGGGTGTATCATACTTTTCACTTTTTTAAAATCAATAACTAGGGGTGTTAAAAGACTGTGATTCCACATGTTGAACACAAAGGAGAAAATTTCAAAAAATTTTAATGACCTTTACCTACATCAATGAAGGTCAGAAAAGGTCAAAATAGGTATTTTTTAAAAAATTCATGAAAAATGGTTGTGTAATACCTCAAAAAGATATCAGCAAGGAAATCACAAATTTATCCATAGTCTTTGTCTAGACCATCGGGAAAGAAAAATTATGATAGTATTTGGAATTGCCATTGTGAGTGTGAGGTATGGAGTAGGGCTTCGGCCAACCACAGCAATAGCTACTGCAGTACTAATCGATGCAGGAATTATTACCAAAGAAGACCCATCAAAGATGATTGACAAGAGCAAGGTGCAGAGGGCACAAGAGAAATTGATGAAAGAGCTTGACAAGGAGTTTGATTTAAAGTGCAAAGAAAAAGGAGTTTCTTGCGTACTTTTTGACGGGCACATTGACATTACAAATATTATGATGGAAGCTAAAAGCAGTGATCAAGTATACCCTGCAAAGATAAAAGAAGAACACTACAGTGTCATGAGTGAGCCTGGAAGTGACTATCCGTTTCACTTCACACCAGCTAAAGCAACCAAGGAAAAAACTCATGCAGAGCAAATAGCGGAGACTATATATGACTGGTTAAAAGACAGATATTTCGATAAGACCCTGTTGGCATTAGGAGGTGACTCGACCAATTTGAACACAGGTGTCAAAGCAGGAGTTATGCGAAAGCCTGAGCTGCACCTAGGGAGAAAGCTGGTGTGGTTGGTATGCAACTTGCATATCAATGAACTTCCCCTACGCTATCTTATCATCAAGCTTGATGACCCTACCCTCTCAAATAATACCTTCTCTGGGCAAATACAGTAGGCAGGTTGCTACCTTTAGCTACTGACTTAGATACTAACCACAACTTCACATCCATCTGTGTAGGCCCTCCATTAATCAAATTATCTGAGGAAGTAATCCAAGACATTACAGCTATAGAATTGTTACTGCTATTCGGGAAGGAGTGTTGCCTCAAAAGTTAGCCTCGCTGGAAATAGGACCTGAAATCATAGCAGATGGCTAACCACAGCCAACAGAATCCTAAGGTTGTATATCTCAAACCATGGGTTAGAGGGTGAGGACTTAGAAAATCTTGAGAAGATCTCTGAATTTATCATAGGTGTCTACTACCCGTGCTGGTTTATGGCAAAAGTCAAGCACTTGTGGACTGAAGGGCCTAGACATACTATTTTTCAATTAGAGTTTCTTAAATCACAAAGGAAAGAAGTGATTGGTATTGTCATGCCAACTGTCAAAAGAGGTGCTTGGTATGCACTTAGTGAGAATATAATTCAAACTCTGCTGTGGTCTGAGGAACAAAAAGAGAGGACTGAGGGAGTGAACAAAATTCTTCAAATCAGAGAGGAAGGTGAGCCAGAAGAACAAGGGGACTCCTCAGTTAGGTTGAGAAAAACACCTAACATAAATTTTGAATCCTCAGACCTACTTAACTTAATAGACTGGGAAGATAAATACGAGCCGCCTCTCACATGTCACCTTGCTACTTCAGGGGTGAAAAAATTCATTGACTTTCCAATGGAGGTACCAGACTGGGCATGCCATACCCAAAGCATCGAAAGGGTGGTGAAAATGGTCTCTGAAAATTCTGCAAAATACTTCACGCATGAGAAAAGAGATGGTGGTATTCGGGTTCAGGTATTCAGAAGGCTAGTGGCAAAAAATCAAACGAAGCAGGACATTTTCAATCTAACTGATTAAATAATTGAATATGCATTTTTAAAAATGTATAGGGAGAAACATCGTAAGTGTTCTTTTTTTTTGCCACAAAGAGGGTGAGAAGTGTTAATATTGGGGGAGGGGTAGACCGAGAAAGACATGGGACGAGGTCATTAAATGTGACTTAAGGGTTAAGGGACTGAATAGGGAGGCTGCCAGGGATCGAGCAGCGTGGAGAGCCGCCATTAGGTGACCAAGGCCGACACATGCAAGCATGTTGGAGCCTTCAAAAACGAAACGAAAGGTGTGGGAAGTAATTCCATCTTGTGTAGTGTTTGTGATAAATAGGTGCACAAGAGATGTAGTGGTATTAGAGGTAGACTGCAAGATAATGCTGATTTTATGTGTGCGGCGTGTCGGGGAGAGCAGGTGGAGATTGTTAGGCGTGAACTTGCTGGTGAGTCTCTTGAGTGTGTGGAGGAGTTTTGTTATTTGGGAGACATGTTATGTGCCGGAGGTGGGGCTGGAGTTAGCTCGGTTGCTAGGGTGAGAAGTGGTTGGAAGAAGTTCAGGGAGCTGCTGCCTCTTCTGACATTGAGAGGACTCTCCTTACGTGATAAGGGGTCTTTGTATGCAGCATGTGTTAGGAGTGTGATGCTGTATGGTAGTGAGACCTGGGCAGTAAGGGAAGAGCATATTCGCAGGTTGAAACGTACAGAAATGACAATGATTAGGTGGATGTGCAGTGCGTCCCTGCGTGCAAGGCCTGGGGGGGCTGGGTTTACGATGGAAGAGTTGAGAGGTAGGATGGGATTGGAGTGTATTGGTGTTGAGATGAGGAGAGGTAGGCTGAGGTGGTTTGGACATGTGGAGAGGATGGGGGATGATAATTGGGTACAGAGGGTGAGAAGTGTTAATATTGGGGGAGGGGTAGACCGAGAAAGACATGGGACGAGGTCATTAAGTGTGACTTAAGGGTTAAGGGACTGAACAGGTAGGCTGCCAAAGATCGAGCAGCATGGAGAGCCGCCAACAAGTGACCAAGGCCGACGCATGCAAGCATGTTGGAGCCTTCAAAAACGAAAACGATGTCAGGGGAAATTTTTGTCTTTCAAAAAGAAAATGTAGTTCACGAGGATAATGTGATATTGTATAATTCGAGTATACAATATATATAGCTATGTGCGCTAAGAATGACTATCGAGTCATTTACTACAAAAGAATAGACTCGTGAAATCAAGTAGCGATTTCACTTTATGCTGGCTTACTGCGCCAATTCTCTAGAGTCGAGAATTTATAGACTTTCTCAACGGTACACAGCAGAGACTAGACGCTCAAGTAGGCTGTAGTATTGTACCGTTGGCCTCTGAGAAAGTTAGTTTCTCCCCTTAACATTCAAAAATGATAATAATAAAAATAAACAGGATCTTGGCTGAGCCAAACTCCACAACGGATTTAAGGATTAATGCCAAAAGCTGGCCTAAGTACCAGTCGTGATTTAATACACAGAGTTGTGCTAACGTGGAGTAGCAAAACTGTATTAAATATGTGGGAAAATTAAACACAACTGTTACATTTAACAAAGCTCAAGAAAACGAACTGTAAATTTATTGAATACAAGCAAATAAATTTACGTTACATGACTCCAATTCAAATCAAAGAAAGGGAAATGCACTCACTCAAACACTCAGACAAACAGCTAAATATCTCAAAAACTTAAGCCTAGGAAAACAAGAAAATACTAATCGGTATAGATGAGACCGAGCTGCTGCGACGATCACCAAGGATTGGTGGGAGCTTCGGGGATACACACCAATGCAAGCTGAGATCTGAAATCGCTAAGTAATCACTCAAGCCTTAAGCAAAGGTGAACCGCGACGCACCGTGTCTACAGTCAGACTGGCTCTGATTTTGAGCACCCGACGTGAAGAGTGTGAGAAGGGGGTGTGGCCGATTAACGGTCGGGAGGCGGGAGCGATAATTCAGAAATTATCGCTCAGAGGAATGCACCGCCCGCACATAAAAACAATCACTAGCGAAAGAATGACAAAAGTTTTGACAACTTGATGCGAATATAAGTAAGAGAGCGGACGGTTTGAGAGAACGAGCGAAACACCGTACATTTCATAATAATTCGTTCCTCCCACAAAATCACTCGATGTCACAATTTACTTTACATAATTTTATGATGTAGAAAATTCGTGACAAACGAAAATGAAAACGTAGCACATTGTAAACTTTGAAGTATAAGTAGAAGGTTTTTATCACTTCATGGATAACTGAATTTTGCAAATTTTCTTTTCATTGGTAGGTTTGAAATAGCTACTTATCTACTTAATTATCATTGTATATGTCTCAGGTGATGTGCAAACAGTTAATAAATATTTAAGTATGATTAGGATTTGTTAATTTGAATTATTTCCCATATATCATTCAATACTGTATAATGCGATAAAATGCGCAACTTTCAAATGCAAATTGATGGAGGTAAAACTTGTCTTATAAAAAAAAAACAAGGTCATATTTGAATTCCTCGTCAAAAAACACATTAAAATAATGCTGCTCTTGTTAGAATGTCTGTAAAATTCATTTTCACACCTGAGTATGATACACCCTAACCCCCATAATGATAAATACACTGGGAAAGTGGACATTTACAGAAATGTAATTTTTGGATTTGAGAATCTGTACTGCAATAATGCAGTAATAATAATAATAATCTTTCTTTCCTTCATTCTTTTCTTGTCCTTCTGCCTACGGGGGACTTTACATTCCCTCTTCTGTCTTTCTTTCCTTCATTCTTTCCTTTTCCTTTTGCCTGTGGGTGACTCTACACTAAGTGACAAGCTTAATGATTTCCTGTACACCAGGAAACCATTTACTAAGCTGGGCGGTAACTATATAACCAAATTTTTGGTGCCTGGTGGTTTAGTGGGTAATTAAGGTACTCCAGTCAGACTGAGCCGGTGAAGGTTTATATCCAAGGAGTGTTTGGGGTTTATTGCTCATGTAATGCCACTCAGGGACGAGTGAGACTGGTCACTCTCATTTTAAATGTCAGGACCAACTTGCCTAGCCCCTAACTCCTACGCTCCTCGTGGGGCAACGTAGGATTGGATGAAGGATGGATGGATATTAATAATAATAATAATTCATCTATCTATCTATCTATCTTCTGTATCAATCTGTCTATTTATAACCAAATGCCATAATCCCGTGAGGGGTGGCTGTTTGAGTTAGTTATTTGATGGGGAGGGGCACTAACCCTCCAATAACCCACTTGTTGACATGTAGAGAACACATATGGTTTGGCTTTACGGTTTTATAATAATAATAACGGCTGAGGGTTTGCTTATCAAAAGCATCAGCTCTTCTACAGAATCTGCTAGTGCTACAAACCTAGAAATAATAACACGACTATGAATTCGCAAGGTGCAAGCGGTACTGCATCAAAACAATGACATCTACTAAACCATACAATTCTCCTATACACTACCATCAGCATGATTTGAGTTTTTAGGGAAAGAAAACTTGTTTCTTAAATGACTTAACAAATCACACAGCTTGTTGTTTTTGTGCTACCCCGGTCTGTCTAATCAAGCAGACCCATCAACACAGGCAAGCAATTGTCCCTCCAATGTCATGCTGTACAGTGAACCAATGTTCCCATGTGGCTGACAGTGCCTTGCCACAGTGACGTTGAAGGTGGGGGGGGGGGGGGGGGGAGAGTATGGTGGTTTGGTTCCTGGGTAAAAACAGTACTGCATTATTTTGCATCTCTCCACCCAGTTAACAGGAGCATCAAAGCAAGCTCCATCACCACATTATTTGGCTACAGTTTGGTCTTGCTATTCGACTGTTTGCTATGTGATAAATTGCTAGAACAATAATTTAAAAATTATACCTTCTTTCACAATAACATTTAAAAATTAGTTCCGATTTCACTGGAACGATATTTTTGACAGCCACCTTTGGGAATCTCATGTGGGCGTAGTGACACACGCAAGCCGACGGTCAGATGCCAGAGCCAAGATGGCCACTGAGTGTTTACATTTGCTGTGATCATCTTCCTTTCATTCTATTTTGCCCATGAAAGACCACTGAAACACCATTGCTACTGCCAAGTAACAGTGCAAGTGCTTAACAAATAGAGCAGTGTGTGATATTAAGTGGTACCTTTCTGTGTGTGAAATACTGAAACATGTGACTTGAAAATTGTGTCAACCTTACATTTCCTCTGTCTGGGTTCCCTCCCCTAACACAAAGAGAGCTTTCCTTTTGTGTTATGGGATCTTTGTATGTGGCATGTGTTAGAAGTGTAATGCTGTATGGTAGTGAGACCTGGGCTTAAAGGAAGAGGATATTCCTTGAATCAAATGTACAGAAATGACAGTTTATTAGATGGATGTGTAGCGAGTCCTTTAATTCGAGGGCCTGGGGGGGGGGGCTAGGATTGCAAATGAAGAGTTGAGACGATGGATGGGACTTTTTGGCACTGTGATGAGGAGGGGTTGATTGAGGTGGTCTGGCCATGCCGAGAGGACGAAGGATGACAAGTGGGTGTGGAAGGTGATAAAGTGTAAACATCGGGTGTAGTGCTGCGAAAGGCAGACCTGGGATGAGATCACAGAGTGTGACCTCAGGGATAATGGACTGAACAGGGAGGGTGCCAGAGACTGAGAGGCATGGACAGCCACCATTAGGTGACCAAGGCCGACCCATGCAAGCATGTTGGAGCCTTTATAAATAATACAATATGATGATGGCACTCCTTTCTTCCAATTCCTCCCGTTCTTCCTGCTCTTATTATTACTCTTCTTTCCGCTTCAGGCGATTCTTTACTGAGTGACAAGCCTAATGGTTTCCTGTAACTCTGGAAACCATTTACGAATAATGGGGTGATGTGGAGCCTACTATGGTGCCCCTATTAACTGGATGGAGATGCAAATGCAGTAACTATCCAGGAACCAACCCTCCACATTCTTCCCCGTGCCTCGTTGCTGTGAGGTGCTGTCTATTGCAAAGGAACATCAGTTCACTGCTCAAGACAACCCTGCAGGGCCTGTTGTTTGCATGGGGTTGATGGGTCTGCTTGGCCAGACAGACTGAGGTTACTCAACAACAACTGTATTCAGGTCTTTGTTTTGTGTTTTTCAAGCTTTTCTAAATATTTGGTGGTTAACCCGCTCAGCCCCCCCGATGTACAATGCACGTCACCACTTTTTTTCATGCTCAGACCTGCCGACGTGCATCGTACATCAGTCAATTCCAAGACCCGTCATTTGCACATTTTTCAAGATTCGTGGGTGATTTTCGTAAGCATATGTGGGAGACTTTCCTCTGCCTACTGTCAAGTGGGGATACTGCCTGGTCCCACCTGACCCCCCCTCCCCCCACACTTGGCAATTCACCTGTTAGCAGTAACCTGGCCAGTAAACACATTTGCCCATGGTCTCTCCAATGACGAAATTCACAGTGAAAGTGATTCCTGAGGTGGAGGATGAAGAAATAAAGAAGCTAGAAGAAGAAACAAACAGAAGTGATGAAGTGGTAATGTCGTAAAGGAAGGTGCCATATGTTGGTGTTTTTGGTGAGTGAACAAAGCTTATATCGCCTATATTATTGTATGAAAACCAATATAGTCTTGTACTACACATAACTTCGTACCAAATAAATAAATAAATACTTAATTTAAAGTGGCTTGAATTAGTTAACCCTCCCATAGTTCATTTTCTTTTGAAGCCAGGCACCCAGAAGAGAATGAAAAGGTAAGGCTGACTGTCACCTGTAGCAACATTTATAAGCTCAGGAGGGCGATTTCTCCATGAATTTTCGATGTTTCTCACCAAAAGTGAAGGTCTGAGCCAAAAAAGACAAGTTGAAAATTGGTCGGGTTCTGAGGGTGGGTTGGGTAAAAAAGCGGTTGGGACTGGGTGGGTTAAGATGGGGGTTTAGCTTTAGCTAGTGTAATTCACTGTGATTTTACTAAACTGTTTGTATATTATTTTCATGGAGACTTTGCAATTATGTTGCTTGTATGCTGAGAAAAGGTCATGGATGTGTCCAAAGCAAGCTCTAAAATTCGAGGGTGTCTGTCCAGCAGGAATGGTTAGTTAAATTAAAATGGGAGATTTGTCAATGTGCAATATTCATGTGTGTTTGGGGTGAAAAGGGTGATGATGGCTGATCTGGTTGGTGAAGCAGACATTCTATTTAGCCTAAGCCAGTTTACATTAGTGTACATACTGCTGGAGCTAGCCTTCTGGCTTACAGAGTCTTAGTGTTATTAATCTATTGCTGGGTCAATGACATAGATCAGAACTGTTACTGAATGAGGAGAGGTTGCCAGGAAAAGTTTTAAAAGTAACAGATTGAACCCTGTGGAACATCACTGGATAGTACTGAGAATCAGAAACTTTGGTTTTGGTTGAGTTCCTGAGCCTGTCCACCAGAGAGGAAGTAGTAGTAGTAGTAGTAGTTGTTGTTCCCTAGGCAGTCTGGCTGAACAGCCCCGAGTCCCTAAGGAAGCCCACGGCAGAGACTGGGCTTTGCCACAGAGCTCTCAAGGAGTGTATCTTGTGTTGTTGGCATAGGTGATTGTGTGCAATGCAGTTCTCCATGATGTGCTTAATAGTATGGGGTGCTGTGTTACATCCTGCACAGGCATCAGCAACGGAGTCATCCACCCTCTTCTGATAACTCAAGAGGGCTGGATGATGCCCACATCTCTTCCTGCCCAGGTGGACCCTGTCCTCACGGGGGAGATGGGATTCAGAAAGATGGATATCAGGAGGCCGTGCATGCAGCTGTGTGTTGCCTTTGAGTGACTGAATGGAACGGCGAGTGATTTGAGTATGAATATGTTTCTGGAAGCTGGTCTGAGGTGGGCAGGGGGGAAGAGATGATAGTGTTTGTGTATGATATCGTGTGCTGGGTGTTGTTTTGATGTTCCTCGGTGTGTGTGGATGTGCTGCCATGTAGTGTAGTGGATGTTGTGGGTTTGTGGAGGCTGCAGCGAGAGTTGGGTGCCTCTCATGTCTAGATGATCCTTGACTTTGAGGAATTTGGTTTCTTGGTGTAGGTGGTCCGTAGGTGTAGTAGCTGTGCAGCCTGTGATTATTTTTAAGGCCTTGTTTTGTATGGTCTGAAGAGTGTTGTAGTGTGTTTTAGTAAGGTTTGGAGCCCAAGCAGGGCTTGCACAATTCATCACTGAACGTGTATATTGTTTGTATACTGTGGTGGTGGTTTCTTTGTTGTGTCGAAATGTTGTATGGGCAAGTGACTTCAAGGCATTGAGTCTAGGTGTTAATTTATTTTTGATGTTTGTGATGTGTTGTTTAAATGACACTGATGTATGTTACACCAAGGATTTTGTGTGTGTGTGTGTGTGTGTGTGTGTGTGTGTGTGTGTGTGTGGTAGGGGAGTGTTGTCTATGGTGAGGTGTGGAATGTGACTGTGTTCTGCTGTCCAGTTTGTGAGAAGGGTCACTAGATTTGGCTGGGGCTATTTTGAGTCTGTTTGTGGTGAACCATTCATGTAGTGTGTTGAGGTAAGGTTGGAGGATTTGTGTGGCTGTGTTTGCATTTTGGTGTGTGCATGTAAGTGTTATGTCATCCGAATAGGAAGCTATGTGTATTTGTTGTGTGTGGGGTGTGGGTATGTCATGCATGTATAGGTTGAAGAGTGTAGGAGACAAGACAGATCACTGGGAGACACCATTTGTGAAGTTTCTGATGTTCGAAGACTGACCAGCAAAAGTTACATGTGCATATCTCCCTGCTAAGTAGTTTGCTAGCCATCTTTTTGTGTTACTGTGCATGTTTGTGTTGAATATTTTGTTTGTGAGGTTGTGGCGGGGGATGGAATCAAAAGCTTTACTAATGTCTAGTGTTCTATGTGGTGGCCTAGCTGAATTCATTCCATGAAAAACTCTCTGTGTGAGGTCTGTAAGAAGAGTTTTTGTGGAGTGTAGTGGCCTAAAACCATGTTGTGATGGGGCTACGGGGGTGTGAGGTGTAACTAGTTGTAGTACCTGTCTTTCAGTGACTCTGGAGGGGGTGCAGAGGAGTGTGATGGGACGGTGTGAGGAAGGTAATATGGGGTCTTTGTTATGTTTAGGGATAGTGATGATAATGCCATGCTTCCAGATGTTGGGTGTTATGCGTGTGAGTAGCTGCAGTTTGATATGTTGGTGAGTGCTTGTATGCCTTGTGGTCCAATGTGTTTAAGGTGTATATTGCTTATGTTGTCTGGTCCACAGGCAGATGAGTGCTTGAGGTTGCTGATGATGTGTTTCGTCTGGCTGTAAGTGTACAAAGTGTCTGTGGGGAACTGTCTCTTACGTCAGATGATATGTCGGTCATCACGATGAGGGTTTAGATGCCTGACTTGTGAAAAGTGATTGATGAGAGTGTTTGCTTGTTGTTTGTTTGAAGGAATGGTGTCTGTTGTTGTGATGGCAGCGTGTGATTGTGTAGTGCTGCTGTTGGAAAGTGTGATAATGTTTAGTGTTTAGTAGAGTTTGCTGGTGTTTGTTTTGTGATCAAGTGTTTGGAGATAATTATTCCAATTTAGTGTTTGCTGTTCTGATATTTTATTGTTTATTTGAGTGTTGAGTTCTTGTATTTGTTGTATGGTGTCATGTGTATGTGGTGTTCGGGAGTGTCGTAGTATGTCCCGTTGTCTGATGAGCCTTTGGCTAGGAAGTTGGCTAGAGAGGATCCCCTTCCTGTGACTGGACCAATATGGCTGGATAGGGACTCCGAAAAAGGAATCAGCCCACCCCAGATGGAGAAACTGCCTGGATGTCCAGAGATCCCTGGACTCTCCTCATTTCCCCAAAGGAGAAAGGTGGGCCACAATGTCGGCACAAAAGCCGCATTTCCAGAGACACACGAAGATTATAGCGATAAGCTAATGCTGTACAAGGTATACATTCTCATCCTACATCACCCCTTTCAAAGTATAAAAACCCAAGGCTAGCCTAATATATACCAGAACATTTCAAAATAGGTGACTGGTGTACCTCTGTGGCTGATCATATGATCAAAAACCTTCACCCACTTTTTTTTTCTTTTTTTTTTAATGTGTCCGACTCTGAGCATAGGCTTCACAGCCTGCTATCAAGGTCCAGCAGTCCTCCTACATACCATACACCTCTACTTGAGTATTTTTACCTGTATGCAGCACCTGATCAATACCCAGACATCCTGAAGAGGACAACACTGATCAACAGGTGAAGAGACTAACCTAAAGGGGAAGTAGTGAAGATCCTGGTGGAGAGGGTGGCGAGAAGTGCGGGTGCCTGGATCTGGAGGTTTGTTGATGAGCATGGTATGCATGGCCATGATGTTTGGTCCAGTGAAGCATTCAACATAATCAAGTATCTGTAATACATACAGTCTTACCATTTCTGTAATACTTCAACAAATAACTTTTGAAACACAATCCCTATACACAGTAAATTAAGAGTTGATTTTGGATCACCATCTGAGAAATTCAGATTTTATTAATCATTACTGATCTTCCATAAGATCCACTATCATGTCAAAGGCCCATATTCTCGTCAGGTAAGGAGGCTGCCTAACACTTCCTCCTTATTTATTTTCCAAACTACAGTACTCATTAATATCCCCTGGTTTTCTTCTTATGCCGTTTCAATAGTGACAGATTGGATGAAAAACACACAAGAATACAGTAATGGCACAAAATCAGAAAAAAATCAGTAAGGAAGAGGTGTGAGTAGGCTTCCTAACTGTACTAGAATACCACCCATCAACAGTACTGTATACAATTCAATATGGGCGGTGGGTATTTGATGCTGAAGTTGAGACATGTGAAGGGGTGTGGCACAAGAGGACTGCTGGACCTCAGGGAACAGTCTCTCTCTCTCTTCTGTAAGCATGTGGCTTTTTCCAAGTGTCATCTATGTCTTGGCCACTCTTTAAAATGTGCCTTATACTACATTACTTGTTTCTCAGACTACAGAACCATCTGAGCCTTAATGATACAAGAATCTTCCATGGAAACGAGTGGTGCCACTACTGCTTTGTGTGCCTTACTCAGTGTGACACTGGGAGGAAGACAAGGCATGGTAAGCTGGGTGTCTCCCAAGTGCCCTTACAATGAAAGAAGCATGATCCTTGGTTACATAAGTATAGTAGCTACAATTTTCACATTCCACTCTCTCCTGGAGACATCCTGGCAAAAGTGCCGAGGACTGAAGGCAGCGGATCTGTGTGCATCATTTCACTAACATTTTCAATTCTCAAGCATCCTGGTCTGGTTGTGTGGCACTACATGCCCACCTCATCATCAAACTTATTTCTAAGAATATCTGCTCCTTTAACTGGCCATGTTTAACTACCATCCAGCATCATACAGTAACGACCCAGTATACAATCATCTGGTATGCGATCAATCCCTACAGAGAGCAATGAAAATTTGTAGTACCCAGTTTCGAGTTAATGAACAAGAAAATTGCTTATGTGATTTTTGTGGTCTGCATACAATGATCCCATGTGAATGTGCTGCCACCTGTGGAAGCCTACAACCATACATTTCAGCCAAGATGGCCAACCCGTGTGTATGTGCACAAATCCATCTTCTACGGCCTCTGCACAAGCATCCTCCTTCCCACCACCCCTTTGAGGTCCCCACGTCGCTTGTCCATTTGCTCACGTGTCTTGCTGCTATAATCATCTCCCATGTGTTCCCCAAGTTATACATAATCATCTTGCATGTGCAAAGCCATCAAAACACCATTGCTATCACAAAATAACAATGAGAGTGTGCAGCAAACAGTGCACTGTGTAATATTACAGGGGCAGATCCCTATCTTCCAGTGACATTCCTTAAGTCGGCAGATGCAGTCATGGAATGGCAGATCTTTCTCAACATGAACTCCTTTCTTCGTAAGAACTCTTTTAGAATAAACACAGATGGGTCCCTCTCCCCTCCATCTTCCTTTCCCTCAGCGGCCTACTTTGAGGACCTTTCCACATACCAAACTTGATCAATCAATGGGCGGTATGATGTTCTGATGATGGAGCTCTAGCCATACTCCAGACCTTGAGTATGTGTGGACCTTCCTCCATCCCCAAGCAGTGGTTTTATATACCAACTCCCAGTCCTCTCTCACCCTCCTTCTCTCAGTTCGCCCTATAACTCATGTCAGGATTGCCCATGCTATTATGGAGCATCTCCTTCTCCTTCCTACGCCTCTCTGGCACTTCCGCCTTCAATGGATTCCCTCGCATGTAGGCATCTAAAGCAATGAAATCGCAGGGACAGCAGCAAAGCGGGTCCTGACCTCCAATACACTGGTATATGTGGCACTAGATACTGCCACATTCCCTAACCTCGCACACAGTGCCTGCATGTCGTACTGGAATGCAGACCTTGCGACTAATCTCCCTACTTCCCATCTGGTGCATTTTCGCTCCGACTCCTCTGTACACCTTTGGGGTTGCCATTCCTGTCGGGATGCTGACGTAGCCATCACCAGGTTACGGTTGGGCCACACATGCCTCGTAAGTCAC
>JAGKTI010004919.1:0-29814 GCA_018397915.1 Birgus latro
TATACTCTACAAACTTTTAACATGTGTTAAAAGGATGGATAAAATGTTGCAGCCAAAATTTGTATAATTTGGTTGGTGACGTATGTTCCAATGATGAAATCCCAGAAATTTCTCAACTCCAGGCCACATCCCATCTCTGTGTAGAGGTCTTCATATTATTCATAAGCCCACAGTACAGATTACTAAGGAACCCAACACATTTTTTTCCCCCAAACAAAACACTCCTTCAAGGCAGTCTATTCCACAAATAGGCATGGCCTCTGAAACAAAGGTAGATGCAGACTAGGAAGACATCTTCGTAGTCGCCACAAGATGTTGACGCAGCCCGTTGAGCGTCAGGCCTCATGCCTGCCAACACTTTCACCATAAACACCTACGACAGGCTCACTACTACTGACGCAACAAAAATGACTCCTAATGTTACCAAATAAAAATAGAGGAAACTGAACATGATAAACACTGAAATCCAACGTGAGGTAAACACTGACCAAGTTCTCTGGTCTAGCTTACTTGCACAGGAACTACTTATCACATTGGAAAATTATCACTGTAGTCCACTGGTTAATCAGGTCAATAAAATTGATAACTGGTTCATTTGATAACGTACTAATCAAATCAGAAAATGGCGGTTTAATGAGCTGGATAGTGCTGGCTGGCGTCTGCCTGCCTGCCTCCAAACCACCCGTACATTACCTTGAAATAAATTGCAGTTATGAAATCAGGGCGTAAATTTCAGGAAAATGTGGCAAGTTGACTAGCCTATATCAATTTGAAATAGGTGTATAATCAACTTTAAACTGGACGAGACGGGACGGGACAGCAGAAAAATACAAAAATCCCGTAGAACTTGTCCCGCTACTCCTTCCCCTCCCAAAGTGAAGCTCTTAATGGCGGCAGGAAGAAAGCCAGGGTTACCAACCCATATTTTCAAATGTTGCTATGCTCATGTCTAAAATGTCGCTAACCATTCCATTAAAAGTTGCATTATTACTCCTCCCCTCCCCACATTTTTGTAATCAAGTTATAGCAGTTTTTTCTACACAATATTGACCAAATAGGAGAAAATAGTAGCTTTGTACAAAACCTGTGAATAAAATGGATTATCTTAAAAACCTTTAAAAGATGTTCAGCTTTATTATGCGGGTACTTACCAATCAATGTAAATTTCATCTCAATCCTCCTCTTCACAAACGTCACTAGTGTGAGCAGATGTGCAGCAGGAAGCTTGAGAACTGCTTGCTTCAGTTGCTTGTGCAGGCGTCTTATAACTGTATGTATCCAGAGTGCCACTCTTTCGTAAAATATTACTATAGCAGCTCATAACTTGTACAATAGGTATTATGCCTTTTCAGTCCATATTTGATTGTTAGAATGGCCTTTAATGTAGATAGCTTCATTTTATTGTGTAGTTTTGATTTTATTAAGTTCATACTACTAAATGTACGCTCTACATCTACATTAGAATGCGGCAGGGATAAAGTAGAGAGGCCACATCAGCTAGATTCCAATAAGGATTTCCACCTGCCGCATCTCTAGTTCGCCACTTCTGAGTGCCAAAATTTTTGTTTCCGTCCAGACTGTGTGATGTAGTTTCCTCCACTGGAAATCAATATGAATAAGGGACCTTGTATCTCATACATGTATTTCAGTACCTAGCAATATCGGCATAAATTGGTCTGGGTAAACCGTCAAGAAGACAGGAGACAGATCGCAGCCAAACATGTCCAAGCAGTCTGTACCGCGGGCTGCTGTCTCATCAAATTTATTTTTCCGTTATTTTGAATTCCTTTATCATCAGATGAATATACATATATATATAATTATAGTTCGATGTACTATTAACAATGAATTTAAAGAACAGCTCAAAAATCTCTAGGAAAGTCGCTGGATGTCCCTCTCGCGAAACATTTAAAAATGTCGCTAAATGAAAACAAATATCTCTAGATCTAGCGCCAAAGTCGCTAGTTGGCAACCCTGAAGAAAACGCTAGTCCCTGTTCTCAGAGCGGTATTTTTCGCTCACTTTTATTAAATATTGGTTAAATTTGATGCTTACTTAGCCCTTTTTAGATTGAAACAAATTAAAATTTACGTGGGGATATTGAAAAAAATGCTAGTTAAATTAGGCAGTTTTCCCATTACATACATTAATTGTAATGATTAAAGGTAAAGCAAAATAAGTTTTAAAATTAATAGAACGTTGTTGGGTTCCTATTGCAGTTTTGCTTAAATGTAGACAATATAATTATAGTCAGCGTTCATCTTCACTGCCTCCTGAACAAGTCAGACTAAAAAGGATTTTAAACAACCCATGGACTAGTGTACCATAAAAAGCCATGAAAAGGTGTGAGAAGGCAGAACTTGTAGGGCTTTTGCAAAGAATACAAAATGCTTTAAATGAGGATAATATCAAGGAAATTCTGATGGTTGAAAAGGTTAGGGTATTGCGTGATCATCCGCCTGGTTCAGTTTGGTTTATTTTTTTCTTTTCCTTTTGCCACCAGACAGTTTTCTAGTACAGTTGGGTGAAATGGTTGGATAGGTTGGGTAAGTAGGAGCACAGATAAGAGAAAGCACGGGTATGATAGGGCGACTGATTACGTTGACGACTGTGAGTTGGGAGCACATAATTATAACCCCAGGGGTTAACTCATCAAACAGTTCCGTGACAAGTCAATGGAGCCTCGCTAAGGACTTATCGCAAGGGCAGAATCGAGAAATAAATCATAGCAATTAATCTCAGTAAACTATGAATCCTATCGGTACCCCTTGAATATATTTGTTACGTTTTCGGCAACAAAAAGTAAGCAGCGCGCACAGCACAGGATGTAAATTGCAGCTGCAGGTAGCAGGTGGTAAGTACTGCCGTGTGTGGCATCACAAACGACCCCGGATATTGTTTCACTAGTAAAGTGACTGGTTTGCAGTTTCTCAGAGCTTGGTTCCATGGTAGCTGTTATGAGGTTATGGTTGTGCATATGTGGTAAGAAATTGGCATTGCACCAAGATGTTGCTGGTTAGTGGTCTGACTCCTTTTTATATTAAAAAAAAAAAAAAAAAAATTCGGTAAATTATTACAAGTTGCCAATACAGTCCCCAGGTTGTGCAGTATATTTTTCTGGTAGTTTTTGATGAGATTTGAGTGACTGTGACCTTCATTTTTGTCAGAAATGCTTCATTTTGCTACTTTTCCAATCATGAACTTCGACTGGAGGAGGTGAAATGAAGCATTTTCGACAGAAAGTGAAAGTAAAAATCACTCAGATCACATCAAAAGTACCAGAAAAATATACTGCACAACTGATTAACCTAACCAAACAGACCTTACCTAACCAAACCTAACCTTAACCAAACACCTAACCTGACTTAACCTAACCAACAGAAAGCAATGGCAAAAATCACTCAAAAAGCATCAAAAACCACCAGAAAAATATACTGCACAACCGGTTAACCTAACCAAACAGACCTAACCTAACCTAACCTAACCTAACCTAACCTAATGTGCTGCAACGGAATGAATGCTTACCTTAGAGATATGGACAATTTTTAGATTTGCACAACCAGAGAATCTTAGAAAAATGTTTACAAAATAACTTCTGGGCCAGTATAGACCATTTTTCATTCTATGCACTTTGCTCACAAATGAAGAATAAGGGAGATACAGAAGTATGGTACAGATAAAAAGGGAGAAATGGCCGGCGAGCTAGGTTAGGTTAGGCTGGGTTAGGTGAGGTTAGGTTAGGTTAGGTTGGCGATAGATTTGAAGGACAAAATCAAATGAATCACACCAAAAACCATTGGAAACACTCAGATTTGATGCAAAACTCAGTGGTTGTGTGAAACTAAAAATTGACCAGAGATACGATGATCCAGGTTGTGCAGTATATTTTTCTGGTGGTTTTTGATGCAATTTGAGTGATTTTTACCATCATTTTCTGTCAAAAATGCTTCATTTCACCTCCTCATCCAAAGTTCATGATTGGAAAAGAGGCAAAGTGAAGCATTTCCAACAAAAATGAAGGTCACAGTCACTGAACTCTCATCAGAAACTACCAGAAAAAATACACCGTGTTTTCTCAATAACTCATCAGCTTCCTCTGGTTCCAAGTGGAAACGCTTAATAACGTGTAAATAATCAATATTACACCCAGTTCACGGATCACGCCCTCCTTCTTCGGAAGCCATAGTGAGAAGGATTTGAATTTTCCACCCAGAAGGAATCAAAGACTGCGCATCAAACTGTTTGGTAGAATACCATCATGTATTTACCTATTTGTATTTACCTATTTGTAGTGTACAGGAATTGAGCTAAGCTCGTGTTGTCCCGTCTCCATATCTACATTCATCTAATCTAGTTTTAAATACATGAATGCTGTTCGCCTGCACCACCTCTTCGTCTAAGTCATTCCAAATACTTATGCTTCTGTTTGGGAAACTGAACTTTTTGAGATCATTAAGACATCTACTTTTCCTCAACTTGAAGCCATGACCTCTTGTTCTTCCATCATCCAACACAAAAAGATCCTCTCTATCCACCCTTTCCAATTCTCTTACATTTCTAAATATCGTGATCAAGTCACCTCTTTCCCTTCTCTCGCGCAATGTTGGTAACTTCAGTTTTTCCAATCTCTCCTCGTAGGTGAGTTCCCTTAAACACGGTATCATCTTCATTGCCATCCGTTGGACCCTTTCTAGTTTATCAATATGCTTCTTCAAATGAGGTGACCATACCACCGCCGCATACTCTAGTCTTGGTCTTATCATGGTCACTATCAACTCCCTCAACATTTCCTCATCCATATAATTAAAAGCCACTCTCATATTGGTCAGTAATCCATAAGTTCCCCCAATAATTTTGTTTATATGCTTTTCTGGTGACAAGTCATCCCGAATAATCACTCCCAAGTCTTTCTCATCCTTTCTTTTACTAATCATCTCATTGCCCATTTTATATGTCCAGTGTGGTCTTCTTTCACTTATACCCATTTCTAATACATGACACTTCTTGGCGTTAAAGTCCATTTTCCAAGTCTGGCTCCAGCTGTGTATTTTGTCCAAGTCCTCTTGCAGTTCTTTACAACTATCAATACATTTAATATGTTTCATAATTTTAGCATCATCTGCAAACATACTCATGTAACTATTCAAACCCTCTGGCAAATCATTTATATATATCAGAAACATTACTGGGGCCAGGACAGAGCCCTGGGGTACTCCACTAGTCACATTTCTCCATTGTGATACCTTGTCTCTTATTACTGTTCTCATCTGCCTTCCTATCTAATAATCTCCCATCCATTTTAATAGTTTCCCATGCACCCCTCCAAATGTCCTCAACTTCCACAATAGTCTCTTATAGGGTACCCTGTCAAATGCTTTCTTAAGATCCAGATAGACACAGTCTGCCCATCCCTCTCTCTCCTGTACGACATCTGTTACCCTACTGTAGAAACTTAGTAGTAGTGACAAAGTATGCTTGTGAGTGGGTGAAAAAAACCTAGCAGATATATGCGCAGTCGACGGAAGGATAAACACACGTACAAACGCACACATTTTTTACATGGACTTGCCGAGTCAAGATCCAAGGTATGTTTTTTTGGAAATTTTAATTAAATTAATTATCCCTGTAAATATTGATTTCTGAATGGGGTTATGGGGGTTCATTAGCATTCTTAGGCAATATACTATGTGTTTATGGTGGTAATATCCCTGAACTGCATATTGGCAACTTGTAAAATAGTACCTTCATTTCTGTCACAGCTACATATGTTATAATGGCATTATCAGTTACAGAGATAGCAGACAAATAAGACATGGATCCCCATTATGGATTGTTTCATTGCAGATTAATTTTGTTGAATTTTCCCTACTGAGATCCATTCTCCCTGCATAGGCCATATAAATTTTACAACAGGTGTGAGACCTTACCAGTTACCACTGACACCAGCTGGTGGTGTGGGGGTGGGGGTGACAGAAACATGACTGAGGGAGTATGATGTGTGATGTCCCGTCACCGACACAAACTTCACCAACCCAGGATGGGCATGAAGGCACTTGGGGGTGAGGTTCGTAGTTGTATACAAACTGATAATTTTTTTTAAGTCTTTCACTTTTTTTTTATATAGTATGTTCACATTTATTTTGTGTGATTCATTTGATTTTGGCATTCTTTTCTACTACAGTATATGGTCATACCAACATAGTGTTATTGTTGTCCAGTCTATCACACCACAGTGTCCTTTTTTTTTTTTCTTTTTTTTTAAGTCAAAGCTTTCATAGCTTTTGCATTGCAGATAGTTACTCATGCCATGTTTCAGTTCTAAACACTTAGCTGCTGGGAGGAAGCTTATCTCCACTGCCCAGCACAGTGATACTTCTTTCTCACTCATTGTCCACATTACACATGCATTATTCTCTAACAACATTGCATCACATGTTCTGTGTAGAGATTGTAGAATGGTGCTAAGATCAATCCTAGTACTCACTGTCAGTAAGATGTAAGAAAAGTTAATTTATTATCTTGTAGATCAAACTCTCAGAATTCTTGAATCATTTACTAAAGATCCATGGTTATTCACTTACTGTAGTTGTGAATATGTTTGTGGTTGGCTGAAGTTTTGTGCATATTTTTGCTGTACAGTACTGTGATTCCTTAGCAACCTTCACCTAAAACACTGGGAACTGAATATGTGGCTGTTGACATTTCATCAGGTTAAATTGCATCTACTGCTCTATAAGTTTTTTAACTCCAGCTTCAAATGTCCTGGAGAATATAATGTGCTTTTAATCTGATTTCTTCAATACTGCATGTAAAGTATGGCATGCAAATTATTTCAGTACAGTTTGTCTACGGTACCTGAAGATTTGAAGTCCACAAGACATACAAGCACTCCTCATTGATTAATTAAATTAAAGTTGACTCTTAAATTTCCATTATTGCCCATGAAGTTGATTAGCCAGTTCATCCAAAATGAATAGCAATTGTATGTAGAAATTATACAGTATTTTTAAATTCATCCCTTATGTGTGTGTGTGCACGTGCGTAGGAATGTCACGCTGGTCAGTGTTTCTTGTGCGTCCATTCATTTAATGAAGAAAATTCATTAAATGAACATAAAGTTCGGCCAACTTAAGGTGGTCGTTTAAAACCGAAAGTCGTTAAAGGAGGGTTTGATATATCGAGGGTATACAGTACTGTATTTGCATATTTGTGGAGTAGTGATGGTTTCCCAGATCCTAACCCTTGTAAACATGAAGGATGTGTCAGGGATGGCTCCAGGTTTATTTTTGAGGTCTTGCCCATAAGACACTCCAAAGAAATGAAGGTTTGACATTTACTGACTAATTAACATTTTGTCAAATAAGGACAATTTGTATCATACTTGTGTGGGAGAAGTAAACCTAATAGCCAGTAAAAGATGCCATTTATAAATGTAAAACTTAAAGCCAGTAAAAGATTCCATCTCTAAATGTAAAACACTGTATGCTAATCTCAGTGTGATTAATGAAGAATGTTGCCTGGGCAGCATGGAGACTGCCCCTGATGCAAACCCATAGTGTGCTGCATTTGAGTGTGGTGCCCCTGTTTAACTTGATTCCTTGCATGTTACAGACTTCACAGTGAATGATTTTGCAAACAGTGCAGAACAACGAGGCTCCAGAGTAAAGAAAAGCAGTATTAACACCATAATACAACAAGGTTTGTCTGACATTATTTTGAATTTTCATTCTTTGTGTCTTTTAGTTTACTTTCAGTAATTTTTACCGCTATGTTAAGATTCGGGGTTACTAGCCTTGTCAAGTTGGCTATACAATACAGTAAAACCTCGATATAACGGACTTCAATAGACCGGAATTTGCTTTTATCGGACTCAAGGAGCTACTGGACTAAATTCCTATATATCGGAAAAAGTCCGATAAAGCCAGAAGCAGTCTGGACTGCCTGACCACTTCAGCTATGTTCACCACAATAAGGTAAATAAAAGACATGTTTATCAGTGTACAGTACAGTATTAATATACCATTTGATTAATGTAGTGAAGGTATAACATAGTACAGTACTGCAATGGTAGTGAAAACAGTTTAAAAACCAGTGGTGCAATCCGGACTAATGTCTGATATACCGGAAAAAGTCCGGATTAGCAGGGGAAAGTCCGGATGCCGCTTTTATCGGAATTTCACATTTTTCAGAATGGTTAAGGCCCCAATTAGTCCGTTATAGTGAGGTCTTACTGTATTGTATTCTATCTGTCTATCTATTGCCAGACGCCATAATCCCGTAAGGGGTGGCCATTTGACTTTGAGTTATTTGTTTTACAGGGAGGGGCACTAACCCTCAACCAACCCACTTGTTGACACGTAGGGAGCACATATGGTTTCGTTATATGGTTACCACCCAGCATTGTAAATGGATTCTTGGCTTACAGGAAACTATTTGGCTTGTCACTCAATGTAAAGCCACCTGTAAAGGAAAGAAAAGCAATAAAAAGTGACAGGAAAGATGGGAGAAATAGGAAGAGAGGAGGGGAGGCACAGAAAAGAAGATAAAGGCTAAGGAAGAAGTAGGCAGCACTACATCAAGTGATTGGGTGATGGTCGCCGCCACCTACCATTAATACTACGTTCATTTGTTAGTATATACGAAGATCGTCATTTATTTAATGTGTATATAATTTAAGTTCTTTTGATACTGTGTAAATCTTTATATCCATTCAGATGCCAGGGCAGTCAGGTACTGTTTGTGTACTGTAAGTACAGTAGTGGTAGGAATTGACAGGAATTGATTTTAGAGGGTTTGAAGATTTCTTAATAGATGGTAATATACTACAGTACGGGCACCCAAAAAAATGACTCTAACGGTTTAGCTTCTGGCCGTACGGTAGTGTATTTTAGTAAAGAATCAAGAAATGTGTTAAATTGATAATACAGTAATCACTTGCATATCTGAACCGGCATTAAACAAAACACAACATTTTCCGAACCTCCATATTGAATAATTAACAAGATTCATCATCATCATCTAATCCTGAGTTGCCCCGTGAGGAGTGTAGGAGCCCGGGGCTAGACAAGTTGGTCCTGACATTTAAGGTGAGAGTGACCAGCCTCACATGTCCCTGAGTGGCATTACGTGAGCAATACAGATACATGAAAGAAAGACATTTTAATTTCCTCCTCAACAGCACCTCACCTAGCTGCAATACCCATGAGTCATGATGACAGTGAGGATGAGATTGAGGAGGCAGGTTCGTAAATTGGTGAGTAATGTAATGCACCTATACTGTACAGACAGTTTTATGCCTAAAATACTACATTTGTCATTACCCATTTTTTTTTTTTTCATTGTCCGACCTTCCTTTGGCCCGGTATGTTTGGATACGTAAGCGATTATGGTATTACAAACTAGGCTGTAGTGTAGTAGAATATCTGTTCAACAAGGTTTTTAACCCCCTAAACCCCGGGCTATTTTTAACACAGTTGTCAGCTCACTACGGGCAATTTTGCTGGAAATTGCTTGTTTTCAGACCTTAATATCTCGGAAATTATAGCACTTAGGGAAACAAATTAAAGACCATATTACTCACCAACTCTTCCTCTTGCGAATGAAAGTATCCCCAGGTCTGTAGGTTGTTGTGTTGATGAGTAATGGCATGAGGAAGAGAACTAATTTTCGGCATGAGAGCAGGAAGTGTTTGTGTGTCTTCTTGCATTGCTGACTATGGCTTTGCTCTCAGCGTGATAACTTCTTCACTGCTAGATAAACTAGACGCTGTTGCATCCAAGGCATGCCTTATGGCATTATCACTGGGCCCTTTTCTAGGCTTGGTAGGTGTGGATGATGCAGTTGGTTACAGGCGGCATGGATGGAATCAGACAAATAGGACCCTGCAGACATCGTTGTCCACCGGTAGAGAGTTAGCTTGCGGTCCCATGGGACCCAGGTTCGAATCCTCGCTGGTGCAGGGAACAGTTTAAGGATTTGAATTTCATTATATCAGGCTTTACTGATCTACCAGAAGACCCGCCGACATGTCGTAAAAATGACCCCGCTAATACCAATACACCAGTCCTGTATGAGACAGCCCTAGCATGTATTCAATATGGACGGTGGGTGTTAAGCGCCGAAGTGGTGACATGTAGATTGTAGGAGGACGACTGGGCCTTGATAGCAGGCTGTGAAGCCTATGCCCAGAGTCGGACACATTAAAAAAAAAAAAAAAAAAAAAAAAAAAAAAAAAAACCTGGCAAAAAACGGGACAGACAGACTCTCATCTCTGTGCTATGGAGGGACTCCCCCCCAACCCTTTGGTGCCAAGATGAAATGGCAGTCGATTCAGATGATGGCGGGAAGACACTTGTGGATATAGCTGCTACCTGGCAGCCACATAGCACCCTGATTGTGACGTATATAGACGTTACCTGGTGATTAGGGGTTAAAATAATAGAAGATAAATTTTAAAAGCAATATTGTATTCAAAATGTTCAGTTACAGTGAATGTCTTACTAAATCAAAGAAAGTGTTTTGTGATTCAGGACTAGAGTCCTGAAGCTGGGTCAGTTCTAAAAGTTGAATGCAAAGCCATGGTTGCTTGAAGTTCTCTGAGCTGTCTCATTTGTATCTGGTGTTGTTGTATTAGCTGAGGTCTTTTTGATGTGTCAGGGGGTTGTGTGGAAGACCATGATCAAGCTTTTCTTTGTAGCGGTCTTTGATTGCACTCTTCTCTAGTCAAACAACAGACCACATCTCTACCTGCCTGACCATCCCTTCTTTGCAGTGAAAATGCTGGGTCTGGAGGGAGATGACAGGGCATGGGATGAGAAAGATGATAGTGAGGAAGAGGATGAGATGCTAGAAAAGAGGACAACAGTAGAGTGCCATGAGAAAGGTGTGTCATTTTTCTTAACCACTAGAAAGTTTTTATGAAACTCAGTGGATGTGTCTTGCAGTAAAGGGATTAATGAGTGCTGCTGTATATCTGACCTCCTCATTTTGAAGTAACTTCAAGGCTGAATACAGTCATCTGGAGGTAGGAAGAAAAAAGCTAAAAATATATCATAATTTATAAACTGTTCAAACTAGATAGTTGGGTATAAGTATCTTTACACTTCCCTTATGCAGAAGTGTGATATTAAAAAACAGTTATTTTCTCTGGGTTGACCCCTTCCCTGAGAGGATGCATTATTTTAGATTATTCTTGCTACCTCCAGATTGTTTTATTCAGCTTAGGAAAGATCTTGTGTTGAAGAGTTATTAAAGGATATATGTAACCCTACCTTTTCTTTTTAAAATCTTTACCTAAGTTAAATAAACCCATCTGTTGGCAGCAAGAATGAATATAAAATGTCATTGGATTGAAGGGGTTAAAAACAATTTAGATAAAGTGAAAATAGATAAAATTGGTGGTGGGACCCCAAGCTTATCTGCATATGAACCCTGTGGACTACTGTTCAGGGTAACAGTTTCAGCTGGAAGACAGATGTTTCATTTTCAACCAGTTCCGTGATGTTTATGTTCCATTTAGTTTCGAGTCTTCAAATCTAGGGATTACATATATCCTTTCTGACCTGCTCTACACAAATGGGCTCGCAAAAACTGAATTAAAACATCTAATAGCATAAAACACAAACTACAGAACAACAACACCATACTGAAGGGGCCAGTGTTGCTGTGTAATCATTGTCTTTATCACTGCAGCAAGGCGAAAGCGAACCAGGAACCAAGCAGATGGCGAGGAAGGTATCAGCTACCCATTGGATCTATGGTTTCTTATCAGGTATGCTGCTAAAATTAACCCATGATTCTGATCTCTCTCTCTCTCTCTCTCTCTCTCTCTCTCTCTCTCTCTCTCTCTCTCTCTCTCTCTCTCTCTCTCTCTCTCTCTCTGCTGCTATCTGACAGGTTTATTAATCATCTGGTGACTTTTTATTTGTTTGTTTGTTTTTTGCTCTTTCCTGATGACTCTAGTAACTTTTTTATGTACTTCATTCTTGCTGCCAACTGACAGTTTTTTTAAGCTAACCCATTGATTCTGAATCTGGTAATGTTTAATTTATTCTTGCTGATACTTAACAGTTTTATTCAGCAAAGGAAGACCACATGGTATGGATGTTTATTTTTGCTACATCTAGATGATGATATCCACTTAAGAAGGATCTCTTTTAGTACCATTGACCCTTGAAGGTACTACCATGAGAGTGAAATGGGGCTACAGGCTGATTAACAAGCTGCACATCATCACTCTTTGGCGATAATTTAGCCTTACATAGCCTCAGTAGAGTTAAAATCCAAGCTGAAATTGTCATACATACATTCATACATCATCTAATCCTGTGTTACCCAATGAGGAGCTTAGGAGCCCCAGGCTAGGCAAGTTGGTCCTGACATTTAAGATGAGTGATCAGCCTCACTCATTCCTGAGTGCCATTATGGGAACAATAAATTCCAACTACCCCTTGGATATAAACCAACACAGGCTCAATCCAAGTGGAGCGCCTTAATTACCCACTAAACCACCAGGCACCATAATTTGGTTAAATGGTTACCACCCAGCGTAATGATTGGTTTCCTGGTGTACCGGAAACCTTGGCTTGTCACTGAGTGTAGAGTCACTTGTAGACAGAAGGAAGATAAAGGAAAGAAGGACATAAGAGGAAAGAAGGAAGAGAGGAAAGGGCAGCCACTTGAGAGCAGTACTACATCGTGTGAGTGGATAGTGAATGCCCTCACTTACCACTTAGTCACATTATATATTAAACATCCAAGATTTTTCTTTTTCACCCCCCAATTTTCATCAGTTGTTGGGAAGGAAGTACAGTACTTGGATTTGGTACATGGTTTATCCTCTGGTCCATGGAAAACGTGAGCTGTACCATGGCCAATCCTCAATATGAGGATTGTTTAAGTTGCTTAAGAGTAAGTATAGTATCATTGATTTGATTTGATATCTATTCCCTCCAGCTCAAAAAGTGTTCCCTGAACAGAACTTAGTCATCTGGTAATAGCAAGAATATGACATGAAAAACCACCGGACTGAAGATGTTAAGGAAAGCACTTTTTAATCCTTCTTGCTCAAAAAATTCTTAAACTGAATTAAATTATCCAAAGATAGCATGCAAAAAATAGGAAATACTGTATACAAATTGAAGGAGTCAGTATTGTAATCCTTTCATAAATATGAGTTAAGTAATTTTGGCAACTTGACCTTAACTTCATCAGTGCAATGAAATTTGTGTTCTATTTTTCCCATCATCAGATAATGTTATTGAGCTCTTGGGAGACATGTTTTTAATGGGAGGGTTTAAAATAAGCATTTGCCAATCTCTTTGCCACGAGGAAGGATATTATGGTATAAGCTGAATATACCATAATAATCTGATATTTGCTTTAGCAAAGTGGAAAGGATTAGGAGAGACCTTATTATTGAAAAGGTGGCTGAGGAAACCACTGTTTCTTATAGAAATGTTATAGATTAAAGATCATTTTTGAAAAGTGATATTGGTTATTTAGGTAAACTTACACTTTACGTGAAACAATAGAAGGACCTTACCAATTTACTTCATATTCCTCTGGGTTGTATTCTGTATTTTTCTGACTATTTTCAGGTCAGTAAATTACCTTTTCGTGCTGAAAATTTTTCCACTTTTTATCATCATGTTCCTTAAGACGTACCTACGATTGTTTGTCTTAATGTACTGAAAGGTGGTTTTTGTTTCTCAACTTCCCAACTGGATGCTAGGTTAGGGTAGGTTAGCTTGAGTTAGGTCAGGTTAGGTTAGTTAGTTTATTAGGTACAGGTAAGCTAGGTTAGGTTAGGTTTAGTTAAACACTTAGGTTAGGACAATCCCTTGACTCCCTTCCGCTTTAATGCTGGTGAGTCAAACGAGTTGACCCAGCAGAACATAGCTAAAAACAAGGGGGAAACAGATTTTGCATGAAATGTTTATTTACTACCCCAGAAATAATCAGAAAAATATTACAGACAATCAAGAAGAAGAAGAACTGATTTACTAAGGTGTTTCTACTGCTTCAAATAAAGCATACCTTTACCGTAATTTGAATGTTGAAGGAAATGTGTAATCTCCTGTACTTTACCCTTCGGGAAATTATATAAATGTTTTCATTATTGATATATCCCAAATGTTATTATGGTAGAATTAGGCAGTAGGGTATTCCCCAATATAATAATATTGGTTACTGATATGTCGTATGAAACTGGTGTTTGAGGTTTCTAACTGTGATAATTATTGTGTTAATAATGATTGATAATTTTGAGGTTATATTCAGGTGGTTTTAAACTATGGTACCATATGATTTTTTTGTTATGATAAGCCATATCAGTGTAACAGTGGATTATCTTATCCATGTGCTATATGATAGAATGTCATAAATTGTAAATAGTTTTTTTTTTTTTTTTTTTTTTTTTTTTTTTACTCCATACCCTCCCCCTCCTCTTACCCTTTTCATTCCCAGCAACTTCATTCCCCCCCCCCCTAAACTTATGTACTGTTTCTCAGTGGCAGAATTTGCCTGAATGTCAAGATTAAATGGTTCAGTGTGGAGCCCGTACAGTACACTGATGATGAGGCAGTAAAAGATTGGGTGATAGATGAATAGATAAAGTATATTGAAAAACTGACAAAGAAAACACTGGATGAAGTTTTATCACTGGCTGTTCATCTGTGTTATAGTGTCATTGGTGTAATCCCCGCCTTTGTCCCCGTGTCCCAGTGAGTACATTCTGCCGGAGGATGTAGTGAAGTTTGCTTGTCTGTGCCAGGCCACCTTCTACATCACCACAACTGCCCGCTTCTGGCTCACCATGTACAGGAGGTCAGCTCATGCACTTACGCTTCCTGGAACTCCTTAATTCCCCCCACCCCCTTTTTTATCCCCTTAACTACCATTAGATGATTTTATTCAACTTAGAAGAGAGCCCCCTATTACTGACTGGATAATGAATGCCATATCTAACCTTTCCAGCTGATTAGTCTCAGGTAAATAAAAAGCTTACTAATATAGTTATTAAACCTGATGTTGTATAGGAATTTCACATTTGCATAATATGCTTCATATGATATTGCATGAAAATCTGTGATGTACTTTTGTTGATGCTTCAGATGTAGCTCTTTAAATTAAACTGTTTGCCAAGAGAAATATGATACAGACCCCAACACACTTTGGTGCATCACGCTAATGTATCTTTAGTTTTACAAGAATATTGGGGTGTGGGCATGCTTGTCAAAGAGAAATGGGTGGAATGTGTTATGAATATATTGAGCATAACTGAAAGGACTATAAAACTGAAAATATTGTTTGGAAGGCTCCTGGCTACAATAATATTGGCTTATTCTCTTCAGGTTGGCTTGGATGAAAGAAGAAAAAGGACAGACCTGGTTAATTTGATATGTGTGGTTTGGTGGTATGGGGGATGATGAGTTTGTAGTTTTGGTTGGGGATTTCAGTGGTTGTGTGAGTGCAGTGCCTCAAGGATATGAAGGAGTTCACAGGGGATGCACATGTTGTATGAGGAATGTGAAAGGGTAAAGGATACAGGAGTTCAGGGCAGCAGTGAATATGATTGTGGGCAATCACCAGACAGATATCCACTTGAGTTTAATTATACTGAGCACCAAGATAATTTTATATTCAATTTTTTCACATCATTTATTGCAGTCTTCCTGTAAATAGCTTAAGATGTATGTTGCTGTTTATGAGTTAATTTGATTCCCTTTATCTTCAGATGGTACAAGATGGTGCCAGAATTACCACTAGAACTGACCCCTTGGAGCATTGATGCTGAGCAAGGGTTGAGGGCAGCAGTGGTGCGTTCTCTTTTCTTCACATATGACCCTTTTGTCGCTCGCATCGCCGCTGAGAAGCCACTTAGTGCAGACCCAACCATATTGTTACGCTCACAGTGTTTACTCCAGTGGCATATTGTGAGTTTGTGTGTGGGTGTGTGTATTCATGTGTGCATGCATACATATGTGCATGTTAGCATGGTTATACCCTACAGTCAACCCGTATTATTCCCTTTTTTAAATTCATGGATTTGACTACTGGAGGGTTTTTATTGTTTGGGGAGGTTTTTTTTCTGGTGGTTGAATTTCAAATCTTACACCATGAAAGTTTTTGCACCCAACTGTCCACTTTGCCATGCTCCCACCGATAGCTTTTCACGCATGTATTGCCCTACTGTGAGCACTAGCCATTGTAATTGCAGAGTTTGTGTACTAGTACAGTATTGGGGTATTATGACCCCAAAGCATCCCCAACATGCCTCAGCAGATTCTAGTAGTGCTCCAAAAGTGCCTAAATGAGAGAGGAGTTATGACTGGTTGAAAATGTGGCTTTCATGACTTTATCATCTCATCATCTTATCATATCATCATCTTATCATCTCATCATCATCATCATCATCATCATCAAGTGTATTATCATCACATTATCATATCATCATCTGACCATTGTCATCATCATCAAAAGCTCAAACAGTAGGGGAGGCGGGGAAGAGAAATGAGACAAGGCAACAGCATCCGAGTGGTGAGTATCACACTTAAAAATTGCATGCCAGTGTACTGTACTCTTCTCATATATCCATTTTATTTTCATTTTGTGTACTGATATAAATTTAAAGCTAATTTGCACTGCAACTGCTGCTTTATTATTCCATTACCTTTTTAACTTTGATGCTGTTAATTTATATGCAAAACAGTGATGGCAGTTGGCTTCCATATGCTTACCTTTATAGAGTGAATGAAAACCATATCCCTTGAGGGACTTATTCTTAATTCATGAAGAATATTCATGGTTGTAGGTAGCTATTAATGGTATTTTTGGTGACCTGACCTCATGAATAATAAGGGATGACTGTAAATGTCAGTCGCTTACTCTGAAATGTTTTGCAATACCGTTGCCCAGCTATGTGCCCCAGTACCTCACAAGGGGTAGTATGGGACTGCATATTTTGTGCTTTTATTGAGAGAATAGCTGAGGAAAAAGGTCAGGATGTTGGTGATGGTAATAATGATAGCCATTAAAATCTTATTGATGTGTCTCTGAAGATTTAACATCCTGTGTGTTTTCTGATGATGATGATGATGATGATGTTGAAGGTGATGAATAATGTCCTGATGATGATGATGATGATATGTCCTAGATGTTGATACTGATGAGATTATATGTTACGGATGTACAGAAGGATGGCAGCCTGCATAAGTACTTCTTCAAGTTCTGCCTGGTGGAGTTGCAGAATGGGTTTGGATCAGCGGGAAGGAAGCCAGGGCGTGGTTGGCGACGAGATATCTCAGTCATATACAACTCAGAAGCTGGGTGCTACATACTCGAGGTACAGTTGCAGACACAAATACTGGTAGTGCTCATCATAACCTTTTTTTGACCTGCCTTTTGTGCTGTTACGGGTAAGTCATTCATAAGTTAAAGAAAAGTTGCGTTTTACAACTCGGCAACTTGATGCTGCATACTCAAGGTACAGTTCTCTGTCTTCATCTGTTTATGGCCAAATGTCTTAATCCCAGAAAGAGGTACCCACAAACATATTGCCTCCATGTTACCCTTCCACCACCATCAAGCTACCCTTCTTCCAACCCACACCACCTGTATTCATATACATCTACGCTTTATTCCACCATCTCATTCTCAGCCTCCCCCTCACTTTCTTCTCCTGCACTTCACTCACATACAGTTGCAGACATAAATAATGTACTAATTCACTTCATTATGATAAATAACAAGGTGGTAAGCAGTGACTTTTGAAACCCAGTAGTGTGGTCCTCTTAGCCCACTTTTCAAAATTCTGTTTAAGAATTGCATAATAGGCCAGCTAAAAATGTGGAGTGATGTTATTGCCCTGATTTTACAGTAGACCCATATTATAAGTTTCCTTTTCATCATCATCATCATCATCATCATCATCTGGACCTCCTTTCCCACCCTAGGGCAGGGTGAGGTGTAGCAGCGTCCAGACGGCCTAAGTTTGCCCAATCCAATGGGCCACGCTTCCATTAACTCATCATTCAAGCCTCGGAATCCTGGCTCTATCTGATACGCCAAAAACTTTAACCACGTTCTGTAGCTCCACATAATGGTATCCCGTAGATCCGCATGCTGGCACATTATAAAAGGGTGCCAAATCCTTGGTCATGCACTTCTCTCAACATTCATCCAGCCAGCTTGATCTCTTGTCAGTTCCCTAGCCTTACCAACTTCCATACCTCTCTTCCTCATACACTCATCTACCATATCCCTCCACCTTCTCCTTGACCTATCTTGCCACCTCCCTCCTTCAAATTCCCTCAGATATACCTTTTTCGCCACTCATTCTCTCCACATGACAATACCATCTCAGTACACTCTCTTCAATTCTGGTGTCCACAGACTTCCTCGCTCCGCATCTTTCATGAATCACATTATTCTGTATCCTATCCACTCTCTTTACTCCACATACATTCCTCAGCAGTCCCATCTCCACTACTTTCACTCCCAACTTTTCATTTTCATGCCACACCATGGTCTCACATCCATGTGTTAAAGTTGGCACTAACACTACATCATGTAAGCCTCGTGCAGCTGCAACATTCAAGACTTTGTTTCTTATCAAGGCCTTCATAGAACCGGCTACTTTCCTTCCTTGTGTCACTCTACTTTCCACTTCTTTTGCACATTTTCCTCTCTTTTCTATCACTGTACCCAGGTATTTGAACTCTCTCACCAGTTCCAGTCTCTCCATTCACTGTAACTTCACAGTGGGGTCACCTTCTCTCTCATTTACCATCACTTTACTCCCTTCTACGTTTACTCTCAAGGTACAACACTCACATACAAAAAAAAACTGCACTAGTCTACCAAGCTCTTGTCTGGTATTTGTTAGTAGCATTGCATCATCAGCATACAACAAATTTGAGATATTCCATCCATCACCATTCATTACCAATGCCATCCCTGTCTCCATTACTCGTGTTTTTACCTCTCTTATCACCCCATCCATATATACAGTATATATTGAACAGCCATGGGGACATCACACAACCTTGCCGCACACTCACGTTGATTGTGAACCATTCACTTAGATGTCCATTTACACATGCCTCACTACCATTATAAAAACTCATGACAACACCTAGCAGCTTACCTAAACATTCAACAATCCTTCTCTGTCTACTTTGTCATATGCTTTTTCCAGATCCATAAATACTATAAACACCTTATAGTCCTTGTCACAAGCCTGCTCCCCTGTCTGTCTCAGTGCAAATATTTGATCCACATATCCTCTGCCACTCTTAGAACCACCCTGTTCATGACTCACTAGGACTTCTGATATCTCTCTTATTTTCTGTATAACAATTCATCCATATACCTTCCCTGCAACGCTCAATAAACTTATGCCACAATAATTTTTGCACTCACTTCATTCACCTTTATTTTTGTGGTAGGTGGGGGCGCTCACCATCCACTCACTCATTGTAGTGCTGCTTTGGGTGTCTGCCCATTCCCCTCTTCCTTCCTTCCTCTTCTGTCTTTCTTTCCTTCATTCTTTCCTCTTCCTTCTGCCTGTGGGTGACTTTACACTCCCTCTCCTGTCTTTCTTTCCTTCACTCTTTTCTCTTCCTTCTGCTTGTGGGTAACTCCTTTGAGTGACAAGCCAAATGGTTTCCTGTACACCAGGAAACCATTTACTACGCTGGGTGGTAAACGTATAACCAAATTATGGTGCCTGGTGGTTTAGTGGGTAAGTAAAGTGCTCCAATCGGATTGGGCCTGTGTGGGCTTATATCCGAGGAGTGATTGGGGTTTATTGGTCACGTAATGCCACTAGGGGATGAGTGAGGCTGGTCATTCTCATCTTAACCTCGGGTCGTCACTTCCGCGACGCTCGGTCGCAATGGATCAAACCGCGAGGCGTCACTTTTGTGATTTTGTGTTGTTTTGAATTCGCCCTGGCTTTCAGGTGGTGCCTTGTATCATCTATTAGCACTATCAATGTCCAACAATAGTCAGAGCTGCTAATGTCATCAGTACTCCCATCCATTGTTGACAATTTAGCCATTTTCTCCCGTTCAAGACTCCCCTCCCTACCTCCCCTCCATTACCCTCTCTTGTCGTCTGCTTAGCTGCTCTGCGCTATGCAAATTTTCTCCGGATTTTTCCACTGATTTCATCTATTGAAATGAGCCCTGTGCTCTATTCTTATACCAAATAATATGTATATAAAAAAATAAGGTAATTAATAGTGCCATACACCTGGAATTGGCTAATTATCACTTGGCAACATCCAACCTGCACTCTTTTGCTAATTTCCCCTGCTTTTTTTCCCCGTGAAATATGCCGTATGAGCTATTCTCATAATATAAATGAATATAAGAAAAGAAGGGTGAAGCCTGAGTGATATATTCACCCGGAACTACCTAATTTATTATGTATTGTCTAGATTTCCTACGACTTATTTCTTAGCATATACATTAGCAGCTGACATTTTCAACTCTTGGCTACCGAGATACGTACAGTACATTCAGTTCACTCTCGTCCTTCAACTGTAAGGCCACGCAGTCGCGCCCTTCCATTTCTGCCGCTTTTGCGCCCATTATAAAAGGCCCTGTGACCTCTACCCTTACTAAACATCGTTTGGGAAGCGGTAAAGGACTGTAGATATATATAAGTGTAATAAAGTACTAGAAATAATAAAGTGTGAGTGCATATATGAGTAAGAAATGACAGAATACCAGCGGCGAATTAGCGTGAGTGGGAGGCTCGTACGCGCTCATATTTTACATTGCTTTCAGTGTTTCTAGTGATAATATGAGGCAGTGGTATTCATATTACGGGATGTCGGGAAGTGTAAAAAGGAGACTTAGTTACCCAACTTCAGAAGTCTCCACAAGTCCTACGGTAGTCGATGAGTGCTAAAAAAAACATCCCAGGAGAAAGCTGAAAGTATGTGCCATATGCATATGTAATTATAATATTCTAGGACTAATAACTGATTTTTTGCAAATATTTTTAAAAAGTCAGTCAGAGCGCAGATTTTCCCCACGGGATGGGCACGGCGCACCTCTGACAACTCCGCTGTTAAAGGGTTAAATGTCAGTACCAACTTGCCTAGCCCTGGGGTCCTACACTCCTAATGAGGCAGCATAGGATTGGATGATAGATGGATGGATGGTACATGACAGCCTTTTTCCACTCTGCTGGCACAGTTTCACTCATCCATGCCTTCTTACATATCTCCAACAAGCACTTCATTCCGTTTTCTCCACTACACTTCATCATCTCTGCATACACCTCAACAACCCCAGCTGCTTTCCCATTTTTCAGCCGCTTCACAGCGTTCTTCACCCGTGCGAGTGTCACGTTTCCTGGCACCATATTCCTTCTTTGCACACCCCCAGAACCAGTCATGTTAACAGTTGCTTTGCTTTCTCCTTTCTCATTCACTGGACTTTCAAAATATTCTTTCCATCTGCTTCTTACTTCATCCCCATGGGTTAATAATCTACCACATACATCCTTCACACTCACATTTCTTTCTGCTGTCACTTCTACATTTCTGCACCTCTTTCCAGAATAACTTCCTAACTTCAGAGTAATTTGCATTCATTTTTCTTCCTAGATCATCATTTACCTCCCTTTTCATCTTTGCTAGTCTCTTTACGTGCTTCTTGCTCTCAATATATTCGGTTCTTATTTCAGTTGAACCCCTGTCCTGTAACCACTAAGACCTTAAGTACACTAACATCTATATGATACCTCCAGATTGCTTTATTCAGCTGAGGGAAGATCTGCCATACTGAATGGCATATTGCAGGCTGTACCTATCCTCTGCAGTTCAGAAAGTCTCTCCTAAGGTTAATAAAATTATCTGAAATTAGCAAGATTATACTGAAAAATATCGCGACTGAAAAGATTGTCACTGGATTGAAGGGGTTAAATCAGCAGTAACCTACATAAAATTTTGTACAGTAATAGGAACCCATTGGTCAAGGGACTGAATCTTGGAGCCAGATGGGGGACATGGAAGGTGTGTGCAATATATTCACAGAAGAAATCTGTGCAGCATGTGAGGTGGTGTGTGGGGTGAAGAGAAGACGAAAGGGGGTTCAGGGAACAGCATGGTGGACTGAAGAGGTGAGAGAGGCTGTGGCACAAAAGAAGAAAGCATATAATGAGTGGATGAGGAACAGTGGTGTCGAAGAAGCTGAGAGACAGATGAGAGAGTTATATGCTTGGGTCTGGCCATCATTTTCAATTCAAGATGTTGGGATGTCTGCCCATATTCAATCCCATACTGCAAGATTTGTTCTTGTGCCTTCATATGTCCTGCAGAGTCACGTGAGGGACACAAAAAAAACTCAACCATCCGACTCACTGTCCATCCCTCGTCCAGTTCCTGATAATTTTCTGCTTCTTTTTGAGAGAGAGGAACTTTCTATTGGTACTTGGCAAGTGGAGGTGCCACAGTGACATGCCAGTAGAAGACATGAGGCTAGCATGACATGCAGAAGGAAAGGACTAACAAAAAACAAAATGAACTCTGTCGTAAGCACAGCTGCCAAGCAGCATTACAGTACTGGAGAGAGAGTGCAGAGTGACAGCCTTGGGGGAGGGGAGACATCATCACATTTTCATCCATTTTGGGTCAAGATACATTAGGAAAAAAAAAAAAGCATTAAATGTATTGAGGAGGAGGAATATACATACAGGAAGTGTATTTAATACCTGTACAGAACATGAGAAGAAAACAAAAGATAGGGACATACTGGTAACAAATTAGAAGCAAACTTAGCAAATTTGGCCAAATAAAAAGCAGTGTTTGATGAGACTCATGACAATGTTTAGGTGGCGAGACTCACAGCACTGGATTGTTTTGGTGGCGAGACTCACAGCACTGGATTGTTTTGGTGGCAGGACTTCTGACAAATGACATGGCTTTCGATTTTTGGCCTTCCCGCGGATATTTTTTGTAAATTCGGCCCCATATGCTGTGATGGATATTGACATCTGCTGGATGATGCACTGATGGATAATTTAGAGTTTACTTTAACTATGACCACCGGTATGTATATTGCCCTAAAATTTCCCTGTGACTCAGAGAGTGGCTCCCAACAGGCAACAAGTCCATCGATATGTGAGATGAGTATGGTGATGGGTGAGAGGCTATACCATGCTGGGCTGGGAGTGTCTGCCAACTTGCTGCACCACCGACTCCGCCTTTCCCTCGTACCTGCTCACCTCCTCCCACCTGTCCAGTCTGCACCCACCCGAAAGTACCAGGTTCCTGCCACTGAGGTGAGGGTCCCAGGCAGGAGATTATAGTTCATGATGAACAGTGATGCTCAGTAGAGAAATAATTTCAATATCATACAGAAAAAAATGTTTCCCACCAAATTAACAAAATTGGTACCTATATTCCCCTTTAACCTACCCAGTCCCCCCGACATATGATGCACGTCACAACTTTTTTTCACGCTGAGACCCACCGAAGTGCATCGTACGTCAGTCAATTGCAAGGTTCGTCATTTGCACATTTTTCAAGATTCGTAGGTGATTTTTGGTAGACATATGTGGGAGACCTTCCTCTACCCCCAGCCAGTAAAAGTTGTATTGATTGCCAAAATTTTTCAGTGTAATTTTAATTAGTTAAAACCACTTGATTAAAATCGTTTGATGTTAATCATGCCAACCCAAGTAGGTCCTCATTATATGTTTCCTTTTTAATGTTCTTTTTGCAATCATGTTCACAGTAAATTATAGTAAGACTACCTGTTAAGGTATTATTGCTTATACAGCTGATTAGCAGATTTTCCCCAAATTTCAGTACGGGTTGTATTGAAATAATTTTGATAATTTTAAACAAATCCCTGATATATATTGAAGACTTCCTGTAATGCCTTCTTTAACTAATTCCTGCTGTCTGCAGAGCAGGGGTTCTCTTTGTGAGTCATATGGCCTGATGTTTCATACCATATTTCTGGAAGGACACATGGAGCAAAATGAGCCTCAAGGAGCATCCAGTTTTTCATGCTCAGGGATGGAGTCAGCATTTATAAAAAGGAGAGAATCCAGCACAATATTTTTTTACCTAGCTAATGAAGATTTGAGTGATGAGTTTTCCATGAATGTTGGTGTACATCAGGGGCTAGTCTTTACCCCGTTGTTGTTTATCATGGTATTGAAGCTGTCTCACATGACTTCAGAAATGGATTCCTGTGGGAGATGTTGTATGCTTATGATTTAGTGTTGATTGCAGAGGAGGAAAGATTTAGGAAGTGGAGAGATGGTATGGGGCACAAGGGCTTAATAGTATATGCAGATAGAACAAATGTGATGGTATCTAGGGCTGGTTGTGGTACTGTCAAAGAAGAGAGAGAGTGGCTATGTGTTATTTTCCACAAGGGCATAGGAAGTAATTCCATCTTGTGCGGTGTTTGTGATAAGTGGATGCATAAGAGGTGTAGTGGTATTAGAGGTAGACTGTGAGATAATGCGGATATCATGTGTGCATTGTTTTGGGGAGAGCATGTGGAGATTGTTGGATGTGAAAGGATTGACCTTCTTGGTGAGTCTTGAGTGTTGGAAGAGTTTTGTTATTTGGGAGACATGTTATGTACTGGAGATGGGACTGGAGCTAGCTTTGTAGCTGGAGTGAGGAGTGGTTGGAATAAGTTCAGGGAGCTGTTTCCTCTCCTGACATTGAGAGGGCTCTTCCTTCGTACTAAGGGACCTTTGTATGCAGCATGTGTTGGGAGTGTGATGTTGTATGGTAGTGAGACCTGGGCAGTAAAGGAAGAGGATGTTTGCATGCTCAGACATACAGAAGTGACAACGAGTAGGTGGATGTGCAGTGCATCCTTGAGTGCGAGGCCTAGGGGGGCTAGGTTTATGATGGAGGAGTTGAGAGGTAGGCTGGGACTGAAGTGTATTGGTGTTGTGATGAGGAGTGGTGGATTGAAATAGTTTGGACATGTGGAGAAGAGAAGATGGGGGATGATAATTGGGTGCAGAAAGTCAAAAGTGTTAATGTTAGGGGTAGGGTTGTGAGCGGCAGACTGAAAAAGACCTGGGACGAGGTCATTGAGTGTGACCTCAGGCACAAGGGACTGAATGGGGAAGCTGCCAGAAATCAAGCAGTATGGAGAGCTGTCATTAGGTCACCAGTGCCCATGCATGCATTGATGTTGGAACCTTTAACATCAAAACGAAGTGAAACTGATGACAGGCCTTTCGTAGTAGGGTAAAATTTATACAAGAAAACTGGATATTATATGTGTATGGCATACCTGAAAAAGGGGGGGGGTAGACTCCAAGGATCCCATTGCTTCAAGGCATATAATACATGTATTCTAGTCCAAACATTGTATTCTGCGTGCCAGTTTGGTGGTATATAGCTTGAAATACTGTGCATTGTAATTAAAGACTGTATGTCACATCTCCCAAAGAATAACAGCCTAGCCTAGTTTGTAATAACAGGCCTTTGTACATTTCTGTCATTTATCAAAGAAGAGAGACCATTACCATAAACTAGCTGAGTGGGTCTTTTCTGCTTTTCTCCTCACTGATATTTGTAATAGGGTTTGTGTGTATATTTGTGTATGCACATGTGTTGATGATAATGTTGACTATATTAATAATATAAAGATAATCCCTTGATGATGGAATGTTTTGTTATACTTTTCTCCATTGCCCAGCTATTTTGTAAGATGTAATATAATATTTTGTTCCATTGCATCATAATTAAACAGTTTTGTATGATTTTTCAGATAATATTGGACCCAGTACTGGATGTGAGACTGTACCCATGGTGGCATCCCCAGTACCAAAAGGTGGTGCCAGGCGCATGACCATATCTCAACACCTGAGTCATCTTTCACTTCAGGGGCACTCGTGATGGGGATTGGGGGGATAGCAGAGAAAAAATTGGAGTTTAGTTGGAAATTTGTATGTGTGTGTGTGAAGGATGTGTAGATATGAAGTAGTTGACTTGGGAAGGAAATTGTTGTTCATCCATCTATTATCCAATCCTATGTCGCCCCACACTGGTACGTAGGAGCCCAGGGTTGGGCAAGTTGGTCCTGTCATTTAAGATGAGAGTGACCAGCCTCACTCATCCCTGGGTGGCATTACATGAGCAATAAACCCCAACCACCCATTGGATATAAACCTTCACCGGCTCAATACAATTGGAGCGCTGTAATTACCCACTAAACCACTAGGCGCCAAAGTTTGGTTATATGGTTACCACCCAGCACCATTTAGCTTGTCACTGTATAGAGTCACCCACAGGCAGAAGGATGAGGAAAGAATGAAGGAAAGAAAGACAGAAGAGGGAGTGTAAAGTCACCCGTAGGCAGAAGGACACGGAAAGAATGAAGGAAAGAAAGACAGAAGAGGATTGAAAGATGGAGGAGACGAAAGGGCAGACACTCGAGAGCAGCACTACATCGAGTGAGTAGATGGTGAGTGCCTCCACGTACGTTTATAAATGAAATTAAAAACCTGTAGTTACTCAGAGGGAGCATAGTTCCTCCCAGTCTTCTTGTGCCCTGAATTAGGATTTGAAGTCTGGGATTTGGCACACATTTGAGCCTTTTGCATCCTTGGCTGCATCAGGTTACAGTATTGTACTTTGGCAACCACAAGATGATTTTGGTCGGCAGAGAGAAATTTTTAGTAATCAAAGTGTTGAAAACTAGTAGCAGCCGTGGCTCAGTGGGTTAGAGCGCTCCGCTGTGACCGAAGGGTCGGAGGATCGAATCCACTCAAGGGTCATTGGTAGACATCAGGAAGGGCATCTGGTCATAAAATGCTACACACTCTAGTCCAAAAGTCCTCTACCCAGGGGCAACACCTTAGCCCTTTGGGGATACCAGGTGTAAAACAAAATTATTATTATTATTAAAGTGTTGAAAACTGTTTCAGTTTTACCTCTAGAATGCTTAAAGTTTCTCATGTGAATGCAGTAGCCAGAAATTATCCTGCATAATATACCCAAGTGTGTCCATAGCAACAAAAGATTTAAATTGAACACTGGTTAAATGTCTATTAATTTGCATGCAAATGTTGGAACTATGTTGGTTCTGCTGATGACATATACTGTACATACTTGTACACATACATAGCACAACCATTGCAACACTTCAGCTGTGACATGCAGCACGCTCGCTGAAGACACCTTTCTTGATTCATACTAGGCCAATGTTGGGAAGATTTTTTCTAGTCCTACAGTGGACCTGATGCAGACTGATACAAATACAAAAGGGAAAATGGGAAGATGATAAGACATGTTGAATAAAGATGGAGAGCTACATACAGACAGTCTTCGTAAATAAGGAATGTGTTCTAAAATATCAAACTCCTCTACAGTACAGTAAAATGTGAGAAACTAGACATAGTCAGGTTCATAATTAGCCCATCATCTGTAAACCAATCCAGTATTGCTCCATTAGGAGCATACAAGCCCCAGGCTAAGCTGCTCAGTCCAAATATGTAAGGCAAGTGTGACCAGTTGCTTGTCCCATAGCACCATTGTATGAACAAGAAACCCCAAACAGCCCAGTTGGAATGCCTTGATTCACTAGAGTGCCAGGTGTCTAAAAAGTGTGTGAAGGCAATGAGACTAATGCACTACATCAATACACAGTACAAAGAGAAATCCTTTATCTCCATGCAAGCACCAGAGAACTGCCCCATAAAGGGAAAGTTCAGTGCTCAAGTGCAACAGGGGGACCATTAGTAGCAATAGAATATTAATCAGCAGTTTTTCTAATTTTTAATAGGAAAAAATGTCATACAAGGTGACTTGTTATGGGGATTAAATGTATATGGGATAGAGAGGTGTGGAGGTGGTGGTATGAGGGTGGCAGCTGGGAAGTGTTGGGTATAGCTTTGTTGAATATAGTTGAAAGTTGCTGTTTGAAATGGCATTAAGCAAGAGTTGAACTTGGAAGCCTTGTGAGGGCAAGGTGGCTCAGTGGTAGAGCGCCTGACGCAAGACTGAAGGGTTGAGAGTTCACACCCCACCCAGGTAGCTTCCCTGCTGGGAGAGGTAGCACTTTCCCTTCACCTAGTGGGGCTGTATGATAGTTCAAGATCTATTTTTTTTTTTTTCAATCCTTGTTAAAATGTTGAGTATATCTTTGGTGAAAATACTTGAAAAGTTGGTGACTGAAAATATACCATGAAGCTTGCAGATGGAGTGTGTATAAAAAAAAGTAAGAAATTGGGGCATATTGATGCAGAGCACAGGTGGTATGTAATGCAAGCATTATGTTGTGATATATATAGGGTACCTGTTGTGAAGATGGCTCGAGTGAACTAAGAAAAGACTTATTGTATTGAAAGAACTAATAGGTTCTGGACATTACTTTTTTTCTTAAGTATCATTGTATTGAAAGAGCTAATACATTCTGTACATTACTTTTTTTCTTAAGTATTACGGATTTGTATTACACTGCAATGCATATTAGTGAAATTTTTCCAAAATAATCATCAGGCAATGACTATGTCATGAAAGAGTTTAAAGAGCTCTGATGAGTATCTCTATTCCCCTTGTGTAGCATGGGAAACAGGATTTTGATGGTGATTCTTAATTTTTCTTGTTAAAACAAACACCGTACAGTTTAGTATTACAGTATTTTTCTTCACTAACTTGCCTAGCCCCGGGCTCCTACGCTCCTCTGTGGGGCGACATAGGATTGGATAATGAATGAATGAAATAAAGTGAAAGGTCTCCAGATATATCTTACATATTCTTCATTCAAAAGATATGTGGAATAATTGACTATAAAGTACTTATAATTATTTGTAAATTTCTGTGCAAGGTAAATTCATTAAAGTTACGGTGGTTTGCATTCTATATTTTTACATCACCTCATTTCAAAATGAGGTTATACCTTCATGCTGATGGTGTATTTTTATTTCGTTCTTGCTGTCTGCAGATAATTCTGTTCGGTCAAGGATACAGTAAACTCTCAATTATTTGTTGTCGCAATATCCGGCGTTGCTGGCTCAGCTCTGTTAAAGCAATATCCAGTGAAATTACCCAGCGTCTGGCTTAAAAATGGGACATAACTGGCAGTTCTATGCAATATCTAGCGTTGGGGTGTATCAACTGGCTCGAGTGGTAGCCAACCAGCGCTGTATAAGTGTACTGTATCGTTTTTTAAATTGTATTTTATGCTTAGTTTTCATCTTTTACTTGTGGGAAAGAGTTTAGGATAGAGGGTTGAGATGGATAGTAACACAGTATCCAGCTTGATGCCGAATGTTGAGCCAAGGGGGAGTACTATGCAGTATCCAGGTTTCACATTATTCAGCTTAGGGCATGGCTAAATAATTATGGATAATTGAGAGTTTACTGTATACTTTAAGTGGTAGGTGGGGACACTCACTATCCACGCACTTGATGTAGCTCTGCTCTTGGGTGACTGCCTTTTCCACTCTTCTTTCTTTCCTTCCTCTTCTGTCTTTCTTTTCTTCTGTCTTTCCTTGTCCTTCTGGGTGCAAGTGACTCTACACTGAGTGACAAGCCAAATGTTTTCCTGTACAACAGAAAAAAACCATTTACAGTGCTGGGTGGTAACCATATAACCAAATTATGGCACCTGGTGGTTTAGTGGGTAATTAAGGCACTCCAATCGGATTGAGCCTGTGCAGGTTTACAGCCAAGGGGTGGTTGGGGTTTATTGCTCATGTAATGCTACTCAGAGATGAGTGAGGCTGGTCACTGTCATCTTAAATGTCGGGACCAACTTATCTAGCCCAGGGCTTCTACGCTTTTCATGGGGGAACACAGGAATAGACAAT
>JAGKTI010004919.1:33544-47768 GCA_018397915.1 Birgus latro
ATATATAGCCTTCAGTAACTTTTCGCTAATAGGGGTCTCGTAAATGAGAGAGAGAGATGTTAGTGTCAATTGTGATAAGCGACGGTGGAGGGGTATATGGGGTATGGTGAATGAGTGGTGTGGATGGATGAAGGGAGAGGCAGAGAGCGAGGCGTTAGTCCCAAAATGGTGACAAACGAAGGTGGAGGGGATTCTGAAGAAGGATGAGCGAGAATGGTCTGGGTGGGGATAGTAGCCGACTGCGAGCATGGTGATAGGCGAAGGTGGAGGAAGTATATGAGGAAGGCTGAATGAGAATGGTGTAGATGGAAGAAGTACGGTGGTAGACTGAGTGAGGTGTTAGTACCCAAGTACTGTAATGACAGACGAAGGTGGAGCGGATCTATGAGGGAGGGCTAATGAGATAGTGGGTGGAAGAAGATGGAGGTAGAGAGCGAAGTGGATGGGATAGGTGATTACGAGCAAGCGAGCGCAGCTAACTAAGCGAGCTAGTGTAGCTGAGCGATGTTTCCGTTCAGCTGAGAAATGAACGGCCCGACACGACCCTGCCCGGCCCGGCACCACACGGCCAGACAGCGATGGTTTTCACAGGCTAATAACTTTTCTTCTATGTGAGACAGAGAAGGGATTCTTTCAGCAGGTAGTATAAACATTCAATAAATTTCATTTTAAACTTTAAATTTACTTATGAGACCAAAGAAACCCATTGGAGTCCCAGCTTTCCAAGGGGATGTATCGAGGACATGCTCCAATATGAAATCGATTTAAAGCACTATGACACACGCGAGGTACGAGTAGTTTTGGAGCGCGCGGGCACACAAAGTGACGGGAGGTATGAGCTATTTTTTCGAGCGCGCGCGCGCGTCTCCGAGTGTGAGAGAAGTAGATATTTTAGCTCAATTATTCTCCTGTTCTTGTTCAACTACCTCATCTGACATGATGAAAATTTACACCAAGATGATAATGACGATAGGCGTATGCACAAAAGCTCGCTCGCTCGTTACGAGCTCACAAAGCGCGCTTTACGGTGTAGTACTTGTATATAAGGAGAGTGGTGTGTCGCGGGAGGAAGGCTTGTTGCTGAGTAGGGACAGAAGTGCCTGAATTTTTTTCCAGGCCACTCTAATGGGATGCAACTTCAAACAACACAGAAGCGAATGTGTTCTAATATAAGGTTATATTAAGTATTTCCATACGAAGATTTTTTTTTCTTCCAGAAGACGATTTTCTTAAGCTTATGAAAGACTTCGAATTAGAGGGATTTATTATAGCCTTCATTAATCCTTACCAAAGTAATGTGCTTTATCAAGGTAAAAATAACTGTTTAGCAGTAGCAAGAATAAAGTAAAAAGAAAAAAGAAATCATTCGGCTGAATTGGTGATGCTTATTCTTTAAAAAATAATCGCTGCAGGTAATGATCTTGTGAATATGCAGTTATCTCGCTAATGATTATAACTACCGTCATCGTACCTGTAAAATGAAGTGGTCACTATGTAAATAATTAAGTGACGTCTGTCATCGGTACTATAGGAAGGAAGCGAGATCTGTCAATACCAAACTAGTCTCTATATTTGCCCCACACACCCCTGTCTTATACCAACGCCACCATAAATCACAACCGCGACTGGGACCCGAAAATCCGAACGACGATGTTCAACTGACAGGTGATATTATTTCAGGTATTTCAGACAGTACCTTTCATTCATACCAACCCGCTGTAGTACACCCAGGCCACTACGATTGCATTTCAGGGGATCCCTGGCTTTAATGTTAAAAATACGCCACTGTTTACGTGTTCATGTATCTTTTTATTGCCCCAGTAGTTTAAATAACACCTGTAAAAGTTATTTTATTAGATGTTTTGCGTTATCAAAGGGAGGAAAGTAAAAGGAAATTGAGAAGGCGAAGTCGCAGCCATTAACGCAAGACAGCAGTTGGGACACAGAGCTCCGAGTCAGTCTTGAAAATGGCCGACGCTCGATAGCGGCCAAATCAGACAGGCAGCTAGTTTGTTGTCGCTGGTGAATGATACCGTGACTATGGAGTGCTCAGTGTGGCGGCCAGAGCTCGTGGATGCCCGCCGGGTGGAGTGGCTGGCTTTTGTGTGATGCTGAGGTGTGAATATGATGGTGAAATTAGATCTGAAGTGAGGCCGAGGCGGTGTTAGACAGCGGAGGGTCCACGGTGGAGGGGAATAGTGGTTAAATTACATCCAAGTAGACCCCCTAAATACCCTCCAAGATGTGGAATATGATGTGTGATGTGATGCCTACTATAGCGGAGGACAGCGTATCCACGAGGGGCTCCCAGTTTAGTGGAGATGACGCCAACTTTGAACAGCTTATGGTGTCAATGTTGGACGAGCGAGACAAGCTCCTGGACACGATACGAGAGACTCAAGAAAGATTAAGTGAGCTAGAGACCAAGTACCAGGAGCTGGAGAAGGAGAGGGACAGCCTACAACGACAGCTAGACGCCAATCTGCCCCAGGTAAGTAGCAAGGTTGTGGGGAAAATAGAAAAAAAAAAGTGATAACCTCTCTGCCTCCGGTCCATTTTCTTTGATAATGGGGGGACGGGAGGGGAGGGACCCACGCCTGACTTTTCCCCCCAATTACACGATTTTTCACCACATTCCGTCCCTTCTGAGGTCCCTTGACGGTGTAAAATGATAAGATTAGTTGTTTTTGCAAGTGGGAAATGTGGCTAGAAGTATACATAGCGTGTTCCGAGAGACCGAAAGGGTGGTGTTGGGCGCGGACGATATTGATGAAAAACGAATGCACGCAGACGCGGCGCTCAGCTGTAACTCACTTCACGTTTCCCGGCGAATTTACCGCGAATTAAACGGCTTGAATATTATCCGGTGTATCAGTAACGAGCAAGAGGTTGGAGTGGCCGGGGTGAAGATAAGGGGGCGAGGGAAATGAGGGTGGGAGGGACGCAGCACTCTAGCCATGACATCTCGGAGGGCGCGGCGAGAGTGCCCGATAACTGTAAACATTCCCGTCACCCTTCACTCGCTCTGTAAACATTGACTATGCTTATTTCTGTCCCTCTTCCTGTTTTCTCTCAAAGTGCAGATACCTTTTATCTCTCCCGCCCCACCCTAAAGTGCTGCACTTACTTTTTGACAAGCTTTTTATCCCATGACTTTTTTATTTTCACTTTCGTTTATCCTGTTTACCGGTTAACCTCCGGGCGACATACCACACATTCTTATGCAAACATCATGATTTTTTCAACTTTGGTCGATGAATGTCATTGTTATGATTGCTGTAGTACTTTATAAGGGAGTAGTAAGTATAAGGAATCATGCATAGGTATGTTATGTCTTTTCAGGGGATCTTATTTATGCTAGTGGCCTGTAATGTATTGATGTGTACAACTCATTTGGTTATGAAGCATGTGAATATGGTTAACTTTAAAAAACATACAATAAATTATGTATTAAGAACTTAAATGCATGTATATATCTTACTGTTTACACTGTACAGTTGTCCATCATAATACAGTACCAATACCATTACCTGTGTAGGTTTATGCACCTTTCATTTCTTTCATGGTAACCTGTACAACTTGTTTTTTATTTGGTCTTTTTTTTAACATCTGGTATATGTTTATGTACATTTTGCTTGTTTTGCAACCTTGCTAGAAATTTAAGCTATATGACCAGGGTGGCAGTCCACCAAAATGGAGTTTTTGAACCAGCTGTTTGTTTGGGATTGGTTACATGGGTGGGGTCTGTGTGTGTGTCTGTGGAGCAGGGTCAAATAGGATATTTTTATTTCAGTATGCATAATCATAATCGGGTATATACCATATCACTCCCTCATAAGTGTCAAGAGCAGGTGTGGAAATGTTGGCAGCTCTTTTTTGGGCCATCTCATATATGCCAGTCAGTATCCAGACCAGCCTACTGGGTCATTGGAGCTCCTAATCTCGTACACAGTGTCAGTGTGGCTGCCATGGAGGGAAAAGGTAAAGAAAAGTCATATTAAAAGACTAAACAGAAAGATAGAACCTGTAAAGAACTACGGTATTAAGAAATACTACCGATATAAAAAACAAACTCAGTTTAGGAAAAAAAATAATATAAAATAAATATGCAGCTATTATTTCAACTGTATACTCATTGCTTATATACAGTGGGCAGTATATGAACAAGGTACAGTGGCACTGATATAGGAAACATACAATTGAGAGAGAGAGAAAAAATAAATGTACCAGTATTACTGCATGCTTTTGTACAGTGGACAGCATATGAATCAGGTAGCTACTGTGTCAGATTTACAAAGCACTCACTTGAGAAAAAAAATTTCATGCTTATGTACAGTGGGCAGCATATAAACCCAGTAATGGTACTGAAAGAGGAAATACTCTCAATTGAGAAAAAAAAAATCAGTTAACTGTATCATTCCATGTTTATGTACAGTGGGCAGTATATTAACCTGGTAAAATTGCACTGATTTAGAAAGTGAACACTCAGATGAACACAAGACCAATCACACTATGTTAAGTTCATATACTGGTACCAGTACATGCTCTATGCACAGTGGGCAACATGAAACAGGCACAGTGTCATTGATATAGAAAATGTCACAACTGTAAAAAAAAATAACAGTAGTGCTAATAATAAACTCCCTGTTACATGGATGACTGGATGCTCATGGACAGCGGGTAGCATATGAACCTGATGCAAGCAGTGTACTATAGCCTACAGTTAGTTATCTTAGATGGCCACATTGGATTTGTTTACTAATACAGTGCCGGTGTGTATACCGTATTATGACTTTCACAAATACATACGTGCATTAATTTAGCTTCTGATATCAGTACTTAATATTAATGCACATTGGCATAGCATACCACTTACTATACTTTACAGTTTGGAGCATAGATTACATCTGAACAGCATTTTCCTTCTTCCAGATCTCCAAAACTACTTACCCTACACATTGACAGTGGTGCATAGGATTTAGGACATTTGCATATGATTAAATAATAGTCAGTATAATGAGTAATACCTGGAGGGAAAAAAAAAAAAAAGGGATAAAGAGTCTGTCTGATCAAGCTCTGGAGGTCTTCATTTGTGCAGTCATTGGTGAAATTCCCCCTAAAAATTGAGTTTTTATTGTCGTTTTTTTGAAGCATCCACAAGCTTCTCTTCTCAACAAATGCAAATGCTAAGTCATATTCAAGCCATGACCATATACAGGTAGCTGCCGTTCGTTACTGGTGGAAGGGCAACAATTTACTCACATATCCAAGTCATGACCATATTTAGGTAGCTGCAGTTCTGTACTGTCATACTCAGTTGTAGGACAGCATTTTACTCTATACTGTATATTCTTCCCTCTTATGAGGTGGAAGTTTATGAATACTGGTACAACAACCTCATCATCAAGAAAATTTCTATGAAATATGCTTGTGGGGCACTCAGTTCATCAACTTTTAGCCCCTGCTGTGCTTGTTGTCTCATGTGAGGCTATATGCAGGCCACTCCTGGCTGTGCTGATCACCTCATATGAGGTGATGGGTCTCTGCACCATAATTTCAAGCATGAGGAAGTGTCAGTGGTCTTCATGGGAACATTGAGTCTCCCTCTTTGCCATCAGAACAGTTGCCAAGCCCTGCCACACCGCAGTTGCCAAATACCGCATATATTGTAATTCAGATAATTATGCAGGCCACCCCTGGCCACGCTGATTGCATCATATGAGGTGATGGGTCTCCACACCATAATTTCAAGCACAAGGAAATGTCAGTGGTTTCCATGGGAACGTTACATCTCCCTCTATGCCATCAGAGCAATTGCCAAGTCCTGCTGCACTGCAGTTGCCAAAAACCACATATTTAGTAATTCAGTTCTCGTTTGTAGCTCAATACCTGTCATGGTGCCGGCGACTTATCGCTGCCTTCACACTCACCTAAGAGGAATAAATTACAAAAAGACGAGGGTGATGAAGAGTTTGAGCTTGGAAACACTTGATCTGGTGACAAAAAATCAACTGAATATTTTAAAAATAGTCCAAAAACGATAACTCAAGGAAGGTAACCGGGTTGATAAAGAATCAGCGCAGCGGGGGTTAGGCAAGTCAGATGCAGTAATTCCATTTTCCTTCACATTTTCTGTCCATGAAAATTATCTCAGATTCCTTATACACTGTCTGTCATACTTGTTCATGTAAACTGGGATCAGCAGATTTCTGCAAAGAAAAATATCTAAGCATACAGTTGATTAGGACAGGCCAAAGAACAAAAGATCCCAAAGTTCACCATTTTGAGCTCTGAAAAAAAAAAAAGTCACCTGGACAAATGAATAAGCTCATACCACCTGGCCAGCAGTGGCTGCACTTGTCTGTCCAGTCCAACCAATATGCCTTGGCACTTAACCTATTACAGCACACAAGAAGTAGCTGGAAATAAGGTAGTTGTTGCACAGTGTCTGTTTCCATACCATTAGCTCTTTTCACTGAGCACTTTTTTACAGCACAAATGAAATTATGACCTAACTATGCTGCCTAGGCTGTCCCAGGTGGCCATGTTGATTTTAAGTGAGTTGGTAAAGAAACTGCACAACTTTTTATTGACAGTGTTAAAGTAAGCTGAACAATTTAATTACTTTCCTTTTAGTGAAGTTTAATGCTTTGAAATGTAGTGTGGCTAGTAAAGTTCTTCATATTTCAGAGCATCACAGATCACACATGCACTATCTCATAAAAGCTGTAAAAATGTTTGAGTTTTGATAAAAATATCATAGTAGACTACATGTAAAAAAAAAAAAGCATAAAAAAGATAAATATGTTTAATCGAGTTGCACAAACATTGTACAGTATACCGTTATGTATTTATACTGTACAGCTTTCCATAGAGGACAGACAGAGACAAACATTATGTTTTATATATATATACACTGTATATATATATACTGTACATTTAAAAGAGAATGTTTGTCTGTCTGTGTGTCTGTCCTCTATGGAAAGCAAAGGGGATGCATGTAGAACTCTCAAAACAGCTCTAACCAATGCAGCTTCTTGCAGTGACTATAAAAGTATACATTACAGTTGCTAAAGTGGCACTCCTGATGGTCAAGATTAAAATAGAAATAATCAACACAGTGGACATGTGACAGCCAGTTAGAAAAGAGTATTTATTTATTTATTTTTACTGTACTCCCACAACCACATTATTATTAGCTACAACTGGCTGGATAAGTGGACAGATCAATGGAGTGGACAAGGAGGGTTGGGTGGGCAGGCAGGGTTGAGTGAATGGGTGGGTGTGGAGGGGCAGAGTGGGTAGAATGAGGGGAGAGTTGATGAGGTAGGTTAGGCTGGGTGGGGTGGGAGGGCAGGATGGGTAGGTGGGTGGGTGAGCAAGGTAGTTGGGAAGAGTTGGTTGAGTGGGTGAACTGGGTAGGTGGGAAGAGTTGGTGGGTGGGTAGGAAAGGTTGGTAGAAGGATGAAAAAGTAGTGCTGAGCTGAATAATGTTGTGTGGAAGCAGCAAGCATAAAATGCAAATACATTTAGGCTATACAGATTAATGATGTCTCTCATTTATAGCTGGTTAATTTTAGGGGGGGAAAACCCTGAAAGGACAAAATCATACCCAAGCCAAGTAAAATAATCTGACAGTTGCATAAATAAAATACCAGTAGGTGAGATTTCTTGCATCATCAAAGGGTTTCTTTAAATTAAACTTTCTTGAAATGCATACAACTTTTCTTATCACAGACAAGCTCATAACTGCCCCTGTAATAAACATAATACTGTTTGCTGACATCCCCTGATTACTTTTTATGTCATATAATAGTACAGTATAACTAAACAATACTGGTGCAGTATGTTGTATATACATGTACTGTATGTAGCTGCATTCATTTCATTATGTACATTGGGTACTGGTTAACTATATACAGCATATGTACAGTATATATACAGGTATATTCATTACATTATATACACTGGGTACTGGTTAACTAGCGTCGACAGGGGTGATTCGGACCGGGTTTTGACAAACTTTTATATAGTTTCCATGTATATATTGAATTCGTTTCGTTTCGTTTTCGTTTCGTTTTTTGAAGGCTCCAACATGCTTGCATGTGTCGGCCTTGGTCACCTAATGGCGGCTTTCCACTCTGCTCGATCTCTGGCAGCCTCCCTGTTCAGTCCCTTAACCCTTAAGTCACACTTAATGACCTCGTCCCATGTCTTTCTCGGTCTACCCCTCCCAACCCCTCCCCCAATATTAACACTTCTCACCCTCTGTACCCAAATATCATCCCCCATCCTCTCCACATGTCCAAACCACCTCAGCCTACCTCTCCTCATCACAACACCAATACACTCCAGTCCCATCCTACCCCTCAACTCTTCTATTGTAAACCCAGCCCCCCCAGGCCTTGCACGCAGGGACGCACTGCACATCCACCTAATCATTGTCATTTCTGTACGTTTAAACCTGTGAATATCCTCTTCCTTTACTGCCCAGGTCTCACTACCATACAGCATCACACTCCTAACACATGCTGCATACAAAGACCCCTTAGCACGTAAGGAGAGTCCTCTCAATGTCATGAGAGGCAACAGCTCCCTGAACTTCTTCCAACCACTTCTCAAGGCTCAAATTTTAATACAAAGATAAGTGGATCAATACCTGTATGACAATATAATTTCAGTTATATTCCTTTGCAGTTTATATGGATACATACCGAGGACCACATTGTGCAACAAAATGGGGTGATATGGTCTGACACCAAGGGGTAATTATGGACCACAAGAAAAAAATCATATTTTCAATTTTAGTAGCTAGCTAATTAGTTTCCTTGGTTATATTTCTTAGCTCAGTCAACATACTGAGTCCTGGGTTGCTCCCTTAACTAAAAAAAAATCTGGCATTAGCCAAAATAAAATCTTCTTTTGTTAGCCTGAATAAAATAAAGTTTAAATTCGGTACAGAATGGGTTTTTGTTCACATGTTGAAAATCAAGCTAATTCCTTTTAAAATATAGCTCAGCTTTTCCAACAAGATAAAAGGTAAAATTCCACTGTCCATTAAAAAAAAAAAATGCTAATTGGTTTATTTAGCTAGGAAAACCTACCTTTGTTGATTTAGCTACATAGCACTTGAAGCTCGTGTATGCATTTTTAAGCTCTGTAACTGAAAAATTGAAAGGCATTGTGTCCCTTTCATCCAAAGGACCATGAAAAATAAATTTTCGGGGGACAGAGGAGATGTCATCCCTTAGAGGCCAATCAAAATGACTGGTATTTGGTTTATCATACAAGAACTTCAGGGTTATATCATCATTGTTTATATCTGTCACCTTTCCAACATAATACTTCTTGTCGAAGTACACTGGATAGTATTTATTCTTAGTATTGTTTCTCTGTATATCTGAATAGTATTTTCCTATTCGCTTTTCTGTTCCATGTTTCTCCTCTTCCACCTCTGATCTCTCTCTGCTTGGCTCCTCTTCACTCTCACTAGAGGATTCTATGGGTGTCAGTCCTTCCTCCTCTACATCTTTGTTCTCAACTTCTTCAGACATCCTTTTCTTTCCCTGACCTTTCTTCTGATTTTTTTTTTTTAGGATTTCTTTTTCTCTCATTTCCATTTCTTCTATAAATTTATCACTTATTATAACCCTTGCTACTGGAATTATTCTCCTTCAAATTTTCTTCCCAGAAGCAGCCACAGTGGATCTTACTGGAGGCCTTCTAACTTCTGCAGCAAGGATGTCTTCAAGATAGTAGAGCTGGACCACAATCACCCCAGCGATGAATTTTCACTGGGGTGATTGTGGTCCAAAATTGAGAAATTTATTTTTATTTATTTATTTATTTTTTGTGTGTGTGAAAGTAGAAACAATTAACTATTATATGACATAATTTTCGCGTAGGAACAAAGTTTTACGACAGTTTTTTTGTTTTTCGCCATTTTCGTCATCAGGTATTTCCCTTCTGGTTCCTCAGTTCTGTAACACGTCAAATTTTGCATTCATAATCACCATGCAAATGTGAAAATAGTTGCTTTACAACACTGGGTGTTCAAAACTGCATATACAGTATGTTACCTATCTAGATACCAGTGAGAGGGCACGGTGGCTCAGAGGTAGAGCATCAAGCTCGGGGCCGGGGGTCGTGAGTTCGAGCCGCGCCCAGGACTGCCGTGTCGGCATGGGAGGAGTAGCGTCCTCCTGTTACCTAGCGGGGCTATATGATCTCATTGTAAGGTCTAGCTCGGGGGATTCTTTAATCCCTTTAGATACAAGTGACCGAAATACGAAGGTGGACCGAATCAACCCGGACCACTTTATGGTCCGAATCGCCCCTGTCGGTGCTATGTACCGGCATGTATGTATGTAGGCTACCGGCTACCAGTAGCTATATATAATTTTCAAGCACCAGTACTGTATGGCCTACTGACGCAGTTTATTGGACCAGTGGGCATTTTTCAAGCTGCCCTTAATTCTGTTATTTTGACTCGTATCGACTTTCTTGTTGGCACTACCGGCATGTGTTTTGTCGGGGAGATTCAGTATAGTAGCTATATTTACTCAGTAAAATTTACTGGCTTCATTTTTTTTTCCTCCTGTACCTAAGAGGATGGAAAAGTTGTTTAGTAGTACAGTAAGTTAAGAAAGTCCAGTAATGGGCCTCATATTGGAGAAATTTGTGTGATCTAGGTTTAGGTATATGGTAGGTAAAGTTTGACACGTATGAAGCATTTCATGTCATTATTTGCATATTAGATTTAGGACTTTTTTTTTATTTTATAGCTACCATATATTTTCTAACTGAATCATGGTTTTAACCTGATGGCTGCGATGAGTATCATATGATGGAAAACTTGTAGCTGTGACGTGCATCATATGAGCAAGCTTTTTTAAAAACTTGCGTGCCACATATTTTTCCAATATGTCCTCATTACTTCACCATGGCTGAACTGAGGTAAATAATGATCTCATATGTGTTTTTTCTTCATTTTCCATGCACTCTTTCATTTCATACAAGCAAAAATTATTTCTGAGAAAAATTTTCCCCATTTTTTCACAAATGGGGGGGTAGACCAGGAATGCCCTCATTACTTCACCACGATTGAATTAAGGTAAATAATGAACACATATTTGTTTTTCCTATATTTTCCCATGCACTCTTTCATTTCATACGAACAAAAATTATTTTTGAGAGAATTTTTTCCCGTTTTTTTGCGCTTGGGGGGTAGCTTAGGAGACCCAGTGCCACAGTTATTGGGTTAATGTTATTCAGTCTGGTTTGTATAATATGGGGTATGTCTTTCCATTTGTAGGCTGTGTTCATATCCCCACTTCAGGCTGCTATTGGTAGGTGCTAGCTTGGTAGGCATGTTGAGGTAATACAGTTCCTGGAGTTCTTCATTGATACTCTGGAGTGTTGGAAGGGCATTGAACTAATTGTAGGTCCGTAAAGATATTACATAATGCTACAACTGTGTATTGAAATGGTTTCATTGTTGTATGCTACCATAAATACTCGTCTGGTACAGTATTACTTGTTGAGTGTCAGTGTATTACCATCTGACTATACAGTTTAGCCATCACAAATACCAGTAGACGAGGCCAACGTACTGCTATCATGTTTATGGTTTTACTGCCATGCTATAACAGGCCATTTGGGGCAGTTTTAGTGTTACTGTTCACTGATCCAGTATATCATCAACATTCCATCATTTTGCAACCAACCATCTATCCCCTTCTTCCCTGCTCCCTCCCTCCCTCACACTTCCCTTCTCCCCTTCCCACCTTCCCTCTCCTCTCCCTCGTCCCCCTCATATGCCCATATCCATCCTCTTCTCCCCCTCTCCTTTCCTTATCCTTCTCTTCTTCACCTTCTCTACCTCTCCACTTCTTATTCTTCTGCTCCTCCCCCCCCTTTCCTCTCCTTGTCCATCCCCTCTATCCCTCTCCTCTTATTATTCTTCCTGTCTTCCCCCTTGCCCCCTCCCCCCCTTCTCTCTCTCTCTCTCTCTCTCTCCTAATAAGACATCGGACAAGATACCATATTTCTTCCTCACCCACATTCCTGCTTGCACTTTTATCATTACTTTCTCATCACCATTCCTTTTACAAGCACCTTCCTCATGGCCTCTCCACATACCTGTCTTTTTCTTAGTTCACCAAATATTCCAACAGTGGAGGGGAGTTGTGTACGGTACGGTACGGTACTTTTCTATTTTGTCTCCTCTGATTCACGTCCCCAAAGATGTCAGTGAGCTGGTGTACTGTATACTGTATCCCTTCCTTTGTGAGCGTTGGGAGTTGGATTTAGTTATGATGGAATATATATATATTTTTTTACCTTTCTTGTAGATTTTTTCTTTATGCCTTCACTTTCTTCCCCGACCTTTGTTTATTTAAACTTTTTTGTTTATACTTTCTTATTTCAGCCACCTTCATGCTTACCCCTCCACTAATCCCTCACCACTTTCTTTGCAGTTCCATTCAGTATTCTTTCTCTACCACTTTCTTACCCAGCCTGCCACTTTCTTCTTTACCCTGTCCACATTCTTCCTGACCTCATCCACTTTTTCGCCACCCTATTAGCTTTCTTCTTCACCCTATCCACTTTCTTTCAAGGCATTCAACTTTACTACGTTGGAGTTCCATTCCACATTTCCTATCACTTTTTTCCACACTGCTCACCTATCTTCACCGTCTCTCCTTTCTTCATCCACTTTATTCCCTAGCTTCTACGGTTTCCTCCCCCCCTCCACTTGGCACTTACTTTCCGCATCCTTCCATTTATCAGCCAGTCTCCTCTCTCCCACCACTTACCAGTCACTTTCCTCACTCTCTACACTTATCAACCACTACCTCTTTCCTTCCGTTTACTAATAACTTTCCTCCCTTCCACTGCTTATCACCCACTTTCCTTCCTCCTTCCACTGATCAGCCACCTCCTCCATCCCTCTACTTACCATCCACTTTCCTCTCTCCACTTATCAGGCACTTTCCTCCATCCCTCCTCTAATTACTTTCCTCAGTCTCTCCACTTATCGTTTTCCATCCTTCCACTTAGCCACTTATTTCCTCTCCATTCCCACTTTTCCTTCTCACTTTATTTCCCACTTTCTTTTCCTGTCTTTTACCTCCTGACTTTCTGTTCTCCTTTATTTCCGACTTTATTTTTTTCTCACCTTACTTTATTCCCTCGGCCTCTGCTTATTGGACACTTTTTGCTACGTTATGTGTTCGTACGTTTTGTTGGCAGGCTCAGGCAATGTCCTTCCCCCCTTCCCTCACCCCACCTCTCTCTCTCTCTCTCTCTGCTGAATCTTTGTGGGACATGGGTAGTAAAATATGTTGCTAGCCATAAACAAATGTCGAAGTGAGGATGTGTGAATTTCTTGTATTATTATTACTACTACTACTACTACTACTACTACTACTACTACTTCTAATGATGATGATGATGATAATGTGGTGAGTGAATAGGTAGTGAAAGAGGTAGTAACTGTCCAATATCACCATACGTACGGTTGGAATGGGATGCCTTCATGTGGTGGCACTAATATAACCATGGAGATCCAGTGCATCGTTATACAAACGTCCCTCAATTTCCCATCCTCCGAAAGAAGGATGGTGGGCTGCGGGAGGAGGGCATATTTCAGCCTGCAGTCCACTGGGTTCACCATTCAGATGACCCTGGGGCTACACCTATTACACTTCTGTACTGTTTTTACTTGACTTGCCAGATTTTGTCCCGTTTACAGCATCTTTCCCATAGCTCAGTGGAAAAGAAAAAGAAAAAACCCTCCAGCTCTATATAATTTCCTTATCACTTCTTCGTGATTAGCATCATGGTTTCATGATAATGTATTGCTACAACTCGGCGGTCAAGATGGAGAGATGGCAGTTGTAGCCCAGGTTAGACAAAAAGGAGTCTAGTACGGTACGATGACATCAATTTTACTTTATTCCTACGCTGTTATTTAAGGGGGACGTCTCGTAGTAAAGCAAACAGGCTGATAATTTACCCCTGCTTGGAAATTATCGAGACTTTATATTTCACTAATAATTTGTATTTTCTATTACCGGTACGTAACCTGACAGTTTGGCGGGATGTGAATGAAGGGGAGTTTTGTATTAGTTAATTGATCTTTTCCGCATCATTGTTATACCGGAAGTGGAAGAACAGTAGACTCTCTCTCTCTCTCTCTCTCTCTCTCTCTCTCTCTCTC